>PVJA010026137.1:0-29982 GCA_004027025.1 Myocastor coypus | reverse complement strand
CTCCTCCTCTGCCTGCCTTCCTTCCTTCCTTCCTTCCTTCCCCCTCCTCCTCTGCCTGCTGCTGCCACATTCCGGGGTCTGCTCACCAAAGCTCAGAAAGGCTACATCTCTGTTGCTCGTCACTCCACATCTTCCTAGGAATCTAAATGACTTGCTCTGCACTGACATTTCCTATTCTGTAATTCAAGAAAAATTAAGAAATCAGTAGCCGCTAAAGTAGTTAGAACGGAAGGGCTGGGGAGATAGCTCAGTAGAGTAAGCACCTGCTTGGAGAGCGCAGGGTCCTGAGTTCAATCCCCAGTACCACAAAATAAATAAATAACTAGTTAGAATGGAACAACTTGCCCGTGTTAAGTACTAGGTGTTCTGGCTTGTGTCCAGATGTTCCCCAAAGCCTCACGCAGTCACAAGTGGGGACCTTTCAAAGGTAGCTGGCTCTAGAGTATGTGACAGAAATGATCCAAGGGGCGGTGCGGGACTCAAGGGTGCTGGGATTAAGGGTGCCCTGAGTGTGCTGGGTAAGACTAGGGCAGAAGTGCTGAGGGTGGCCCTCGCCTGCTCCCGGCCGCTGTCCTCTGACAGTTGTGGGCTGTTCCTGCCCCGAGATGCCTCTGCCACACCACCTGGCCCTAAAGCCGACTGATGATGAGCTTCGAGGCAAGCGAACTCTTCCTCCCCGGCCTGCGGTGCTGGTCGTTCAGTCGGCAGCTCACTGAAATCTCTCCAGGATAAACTATCTTTTAAGCCATAGAGCCACTCTCACTCAATGAAAAATACTGAACTGATTTCACACATCCTACCAGATAATGATCGGATGAAACTGGCATGATCGAACGGCGCAAGAAGCTGCAGAAACCGCGCAGGGAAGCGGAGCTGCAGAAGCACACTCTTGACCGGCCAGTGCTTGCTGAGGATAAAGAGGAAGGCAAGGAATCCCAGGAATCACATGGTAATAGAAACGTATCAAAATCTGCGGGGCACAGTGTGTCTTACTTTCGTTTTTGTTTGTTTGTTTCTGTATTTATTACCGGGTCTGCAGGGTCTCACTATACATGTCAAACTCTAGCGATCCTTCCTGGTTTTTAGCCTCCCAAGTGCTGGGATTACAGGCGCCCTATGTGTCTTGTGTTTCTTTGCTCTCTTTCTATAATAAAATACTTGACAACCGAAGTTAGAGGGGGAAGTGTTTATTTGGCTTACAGTTTCTGGAGCGTTCAGTCCATGATCAGCTGGCTCCAAGGCAGGGACACTGCAGAGGAGAAGCGGTTCATTGTGCCCACAGAGTGGCAAAGCGATGAGGGAGGAACAGGCCTCCTCCTGTCCCCGTGCTTATGCAGGTTGCCTGCCTAGAGGGCTGTGGCGCTTACACCCTTAAACCTAGCCAGAGCTGTGCCGGACCAGCCAGTAGACTGACGAAGTGGTCGCGCAGCCTTGGTCCCGGCTCCGCGCACATTCTAGGTCCAGCGCCTCTGCAGAGCACTGGCGGATGCTCCAGGCTTTGGCCCTCTAGACAGTGGCAGTAGGACGATGGAAGCAGTTCCAGCAGCAGCGTTAATGGTCATGATCCCCTGCATTAGAAATACCCGGCATCCAAATGGCTTAGTGATGCCTCTCAAGGTCCTAGAAAAACAGACCCAAATGGAAGAGACAACAAAGAAAATAGACACCTTAGCAGGGTGTGCTGGCACATGCCTGTAATCCCAGCACTTGGGAGGCTGAGGCAGGAGGATCCGTGCGAGTTCAAGACCAGCCTGGCCTACAAAAGTGAGCTTAAGGCCAGCCTGAACTGCAGAGTAAGACCTTGTCTCAAAAAGACAAAAAAAAAAAAAGTTTCCATGAAATAGGGACAGACTATATTCCAGATTCTGTCTACAGAACCAGCACTGCCCTGATAGTGCAGCCTTATAAGACAACAAAAGAAAGACTCCTCCTCTGCCCTCTCCATTATTGATTGGTTTGGCAAGTCTTTGGAGGACAGAGGGAAAAGCACTTAAGCGCTCCAGGGAACACCGCGGCACAGCGAGGAGGAGGCAGAGCGGTTCAACAGGTTCTTCACCCTGCCCGCTCAGTCCTGGGAGCAAGTGGATTGCGGTTTCTAAAACCCTCTGAGATGAGAGGGCTGAACTCCAAGCCACCAGAGGGAAGATCTATCCCCGGTGCCTGGACTACATCAGATTTGAGTTAATCCCCATGTGAGGAAAGCTCAGAAGAAAGTTTAGAGACGCTTTGCCTCTTTGAATGAAAAGCACATAACAGCGTGAAGGAGATTTTGTTTAGTCAGTTAATCGGTGAGTTTGCCATGCTGCTGTCCTAGCCGTCTCTTTGCTTAGACCCCCCCTCCACTGAAAGGAGGGGAGTGTTATTCAGGCTCACGCAGTTTGATCCCTGGCACCACGTGCTGAGTCAGCCCCACCCCCTAGCCATAATATATTAAAAAAGAAAAAAAAAAGCTGCTCCAGGGCAGACATCAGAGCAGAGCGAGGGCCAGGGAGGGCCTGGCAGAGGACGCTGCCCACCCCATGGTGGTCAGGAGTCAGAGAAAAGGGGCACCCGTGCAGGCCACGCCCCAGGGACCACCGATGTATCCTGAAGGCTCCGGCCCCTGCTGTGTCACAGATGGTGACGCTGATGAGCACGGCCAGCCTTCCCCTCGCCTTTCACACACAGGACTCCAGGGGACATTTTGTCTGATCCGCAAGACCTGGAAGTGGGCGCCCACTGAACGAGCTGGGGCCTGAAAGTTTCCGGTGTTCTCCCACTGAACCTCGGGAAAACGCAGGCAGTCCCAGTGGACCGGGATTTGGTCCCCAGCTCCACGAGCCTGGCCTGGCCTGCCAGGAAGGCAGCCTGAGCCAGCCACCCCCCCCAAAAAAAAAAAAAAATCCTATCCCACTTAAATATAAATATTTGGGTGAACTGGGCCAGTAGTCATTACAGGCACCCTTAAACCTTATTACAAAAGTTTGATAATGTCAACATCTCACTTCTCTGGTCCCTGAGAGGCCGCACATGCAATCTCAAGGAGGTACTGGAAGGTGACAGGAGAGGTGGGAGACAGGGACCCGGGGAGGAGGAGCAGTCTGCTGCGGGTCCTGGCTGGGCCATGGCGGGCAGGGGCACGGGAGAGAAAGACAGGAGGGAGTGTTGCAGGCCGCTGAATTAGACAGAAATATCATAGGCAGTCAGACAGGGCCAGGCTCTGGAAGAGACAAGATGGAAGACAGGGTCCTTTGCTACTTTGGAAGAGACAGACACTCCCAGCTCAGCGCCAGACCTGAAGACAAGCAAAAACAAGCGTAGCCACCTACTTCCCTAGGAATGTGCTTCCGGGATTGATATTCTAGACAGGTATCCATCATTTAAAAAAACAAAAAAGAGCCTGGGGGCCTGGCGAGATGCCTCAGCAGTCTAAAACGCCTGCTTAGGCAAGCTTAGGCAACCACAGGGACCGAGGTTCGATCCCCAGCACCACATGCTGCACCAGCCCCACCCTCACGGCAGGCTGAGCTGGCCATCATATATGCTTTTCACTTTAGACCCGCCTCACCGCATGGTTTCCCTCTATAAAAGTCCCTGGAAGGGACAGCTTCAGGGGGAACACCCCCCTCCCGTCCCTCTCTCAGACAAGAGCTTTCTTTCCTTCAGTATGTTCTGCTCATTACCTCCGTTGGTTCCTAAAATTCATTCTTTGGTGTTAGAGAGCATGAACTCGTCCGAGGTCAGGCTGGGTGATGAGTTCTCCCCGAATCCGTTGGCGGTCCCCTGTATCAGGAGGAGCTGAGGAATCAGAAGGGATCCACCCAGCCTCCCTTGCCTCCATTCAGGCTCCTTTGCTTCCAGACCCGTCAGCCCAGAGTCCCCCAGGGATGCGGAGTTTGTCCATTTATTTAACTGAGAAAGTAAAAAGCAGGAGCCAACACTGAGATAAAGAAAAAGGCTGAGAGAATTCAAAATTACCCACCTGAAAAACAGAATAAAGGGGCTGGGGAGATAGCTCTGTGTCACAAGTGCCTGTCTGGTGAGTGTAAGTTGTGAGTTGAAACTCTGGTCCTGGAAAGAAAGAAGGAAAGAAAGAAAGAAAGAAAGAAAGAAAGAAAGAAAGAAAGAAAAAGAAAAAAGAAGGCCAAGGGAATAGCCCAGTGGCATAAGTGTCTGCCTGGTAAACACAAGGTCCCAAGTTCTATCCCCAGTACCATAAAAAAGAAAAAAAAAAAAAAAAGTCAATGTATGCTTTTAATGTGGCCAGCACCTTCTGCTGGGGGTTCCTCTCTCTCTCCCACTCCTCCCCTCTCCCCCTCTCCCCCTCTCCCCCTCCCTCCTTCTCCCTCCCCTCCCTCCCCTCCCTCTCACCAAATGCTATTTCTTCTCAGTCCCTCAGCACAGCAGGAAGTGGTGCTGTGTGCTCTGCAGGCAGTGAGGAGAAGTCTCTCATCTCTAAAAGGAAAACAAAAATCTAACTTAAAGTTCTGTGTTGCTGCCCAGTTCCACATCCACTCCCAGGCAGCCGCTGTGCCACTGACCACCCACGGATGCTGGCCCATGGGTCCCCAGGGTGTGGTCGGAGGACCTGGGTCGGCTGTGGGACCTGCGTGTCACTGGAGGAGTCTCCTCAGCACGCAGCACCCACGGCAAGCCAGAGCAGAAGCCAGATCCAGGGGTCATCTATTTTTAAAAACTGCTCGGGTTGATTGCCCAGGCTGGCCACAAACTGCCTGCCTTCCCGCCTCGGCCTCGCCCTGCTGGGTGGCTTGGAGCGCAGGCCTGCACCAGCATGCCTGGGGCTGTGGTTGTCTGCCTGACTTCGAGTAACAAGAGGGTCAAACTTGGAAGACAGGTGTCAGTGACTTAAAAAAACCCAAAAACAAAAACAGGGGTTGGGGAGCAAGCTCCACAGTCTACGCACCTGCCTTGGAAGCACAAGGATCCAGGTTTGATTCCCAATACCACAGTCCATGCCAGCCCCAGAACCAGGCACGGTGGTGCACACCTGTAGTCCCAGCTCTGGGGAGGATGGAACAGGAGGATCACTACGAGTTTGAGCTCTGTAGCAAAACCCTGTACCAAGTAAATTAATCAATTAATTAATTAATTTAAAATGTTCTTTAAAAAGGTAAGGAAAGAAACCGCAGGCCTGAGCGGAGCAGCTGTAAGAAACGCAGCTTGCCCGAGGCGCTGGGTCCTGCGCACTCCACCACCTGTTATGGATTCTCAAGCTGAAGCCAGGCCAGAGTCCAAGTAGAAAGGAAAATTGAGCCTTTAATACCAAGCTCGGCACCTTCCAGACTTCAATTCATGCAGGAGAGAACGCAGAGAAGCGCGCCGAGTGACAGAGAACAGGATTTTATCCAGAAACTACTTTCTACTTAGCACGTACTGATTTTTAAAATCAATCATTTGTAACCTACTAACGCATACAGGCACAATTTACAAATTAACTGGACAATGGATTGAGCACAGTATCCAGATGAACTTTGGGTTTCAACGAAACAAAATCATTAGCTACTACGTTCCTATGTGGATCAACAGGCAGTGAGGCCTAAACTTCATTATCACCTATAGGGGCTGATTTCCTTAGGCACATATACAGCAACATGAGTCTCTTTGACTTAGGTTAGCACAATCCAATGCATTCTGAGGTTACCAGCCCTTGATCCACACAAATATTGCGCCCTATTACCAAGAGCAGTTATAAAAAGAACTCATCAGCAGGGTATGGTGGTGCATGCCTGTAATCCCAGCACTTGGGAGGCTGAGGCAGGAGGATTGGTGCGAGTTCGAGACCAGCCTAGACTATAAAAGTAAGCTCAAGGTCAGCCTGAATTGCATAGCAAGACCCTGTCTCAAAAAGGCAAAAAAAAAAAAAAAAAAAGAGCTCATCAATCTCAGGGGGAATTTCCTGGACATGCGGGCTTCAGGTTGTAAATTTTAAACTACTGAGTAGTCTGGAATGCCGTGTTACTAATTCACCAAGAAATTACCTCAGTGAGTCTGAAACCTAAGTAGCTCGTTACACCACCAAGCTGCATCCCCGGCCCCATTGTGTTATTTTATGACAGGCTCTTCTAGCTGTTCTCCTTCTAGGTGTCTTCCCAAAAAGGTTAAGAGTGTCACAGCACAGCCATACCTATGCACCCGTGTTTATAGCAGCACAATCTGTAACAGCTAAATCTTGGAATCAGCCCCGAAGCCTGTGAATGGTGAGTAAAGAAGATGCAGTTTTGGGGCCGTGGAGATAGCTCCGTGGTGCAGGTGCCTGCCTGGCAAGTGCAAGGTCATGAGCTTGAACCCTGATGGGGTGGGGGCAATAGTTTTTATGTACAATGCGGCACTGCTGAGCCTTGAAGAAGGATAAATGTGAGTGATTTGTAGGCAGGCAGACACCCCTCGAGACCCCAACGTGAAGTCAGTCACATGCCCAAGTTTAAATGGTGCGGTGTTTCTCTTGTGTGAAAAACCTGAGGGGTAGATACAGAGCAAACTGTGGAGGGGCAACAGCCAGCCGCCCACGAGCTCCGGGGGTGTCCAGGGCTGGTACTGGGGAAGTAGGAGGGGCTTGTTCAGACAGGAAGGGGAACAAGGAGGAGCGAGAGGAGGGCGGGAAGGGAGGGGAGGGGAACGAGGAGGAGCCAGGGAAGGGAAGGCAGGGAAAGGGGTTTTTTAAATACAGTGAAAGGGAAAAATGGAAACTAAGATTTCATACGTGGGGAAGGGAAGAAAGGCTGAAGGGGGTGGCGAAGAAGAGCCAAGACGTGTCACTCCCAGTGACGCTGACGCAGGAAGGAAAAGCTGATCTGGGGTGGGTGACCGCCAACAGGGAGCCTCCAAAGGACGTGGGGAAAACTGATCTCCCAACCTGAAAAGTGCCTGCCTGCCTGTCCTTGCCTCTAACTCAGCTGCCTACAACAAACACTAGGACGACTGTTGCCCGCACTATGGCTAACATGTCCCACTGCTGCCAAGAACAGACTCCACAGGGTCTTCCTCGGTTGCCTCGGCCTCCCCGCGGGCTGTGTGCAATGCCTGTGTTGCTTCTTAACTTAGATTTCAGGGATTGTTTTCCAGGCCCAGCCACCACCTGAGCATTGAGCATCGAACTTGGAGGTATGAAAGAGCCAAGAGAGCTGGCTCTGAGGCGCAGCTGTGCGCCCCAGGTCCTCCCTGCAGGTCCCCACAGGGCAGGGGGAAGGAAGCAGGCTGGGCTCGCCTGCGTTCATGGCAGGTTCATGCGAAGAAGCAGCAGCCTGCCGAGGAACCCCAGTGTCCTTGGAAGTGAGAGGCTCACTGCCCAGAGGTGAGGGCTTTCTCACTGGGGCTGGAGCCCCTGCAGCTGAGGGAAAAAAAGCTCATTCCTGTTTGTTTTTTCAATGGTGGTAGCGTCAGGTCACTGTTATGTCTGGATTCCATCAGATACATACGAATCAACTGCTAAACCTTTGTCAGAACTGCAATATGCAGGAATTTTGTCATCCGTTCCTCAAATGATTTTATTAAGATATATTACCTGATACAATAGAAAGATGTGAAGGGACACTTTTGTGTGTTTTGTTTTGTCTTTTTGAGACAGGGTCTCACTCTGGGGTTCAGGCTGGCCTTGAGCTCACTTTTGTAGCCCAGGCTGGTCTTGAACTCGCACTGATCCTCCTGCCTCAGCCACCCGAGTGCTGGGACTACAGGCGTATGCCACCACGCCCAGCTGTGTTTTATTTTTCTCAGTACACGTTTGCAGCACACAACGCTTCTGCTCCTCGTGGGGCACTGGTACCTGTATCACACTTGTAATGCTCACCACAGCCCCTTCCCTACCCCTTCCTCCCAAGAAGCACATTTTTTAAGACTCTTTTTGAGACAGGGTCTTGCCAGGCAACCCAGGCTATCCTGGAACTCACTATGTAGCCCAGACTGACCTCAGAATTGTGGCAGTCTCCCACCTCAGCCTCCAGAGTGCCAGGACTTCAGACGTTCACCACCACAGCCAGGCAGAACAGTTTTTTTTCCTCGCTTGGCACCTGTTCTGCCATTGAGCTACATTTCCAACCCCATTTTTAACAAAACCTTTTAGGTGCAGGATCCTGACCTCAAAATGGGAGACCAGAAGTAGAACACCAGCAAATGGGCAGGTGCTCCTAGGCTTCCACCAGGGGCAAGAAAGAAAAGCCACGCCTCTGCATCTGTGGCAGTCAGTGACAGAGAGGCTTTGGCAATGCCCTCCTCATGACCTTGAATTGTCTTGGGACAGAAGAGTCCTGGCCCACCGTCTCCCAAGGCAGCACCTACCTGGTAGCCTGAGCAGCAAGGAGAGGAACAGGGGGGCCTGGACCAAGGGCA
This sequence comes from Myocastor coypus, assembly GCA_004027025.1. NCBI lineage: Eukaryota > Metazoa > Chordata > Mammalia > Rodentia > Myocastoridae > Myocastor > Myocastor coypus. Next base: position 21,657 of record PVJA010026137.1, on the reverse strand, counting down.
GGATGCCGGTTTCCATGGTGACCAGCAAAGGCCAAAAGCCAGTTTCCATGGTAACAGGTAACTTCTCTGAGGAAGCCAGGGGACAGCAGTTAGGGTGAGGGAAGAGGAATGAAGGGGTTCCCCTGGCAGATTCCATGAGGTGGGCGCTGACAGGACATCCCTGGGAAGAGCCCTGATGGGCACTGTGCGTCTTCCTCCTTCCTTTTGAAGTCAGTACCCTGAAATGCCCCCTCTACAAGCACACAGAGTGCTTCGGGTTTCCACAGAATGAAGACAAGAATTCCCTTCACCTTCCTGTCCCTCCAGTGTTGAGGGTGGCTTCTTCCTGAAGCGCAGGCAGGGCTGGACTCTCTGAAGGGCTGGAGTCCTCCAGCTCTCATGGAGGCTCTCACTGGCTGCTCCTCCTCCTCCTGCAGGTGTAGGGCCGCTGGCCTCCTCCTTAGCACATTTTGTTCCCTCCGAGCAACTCCCAGACCAGACGAAGCCAGCACAAGAAGGGGACGCTAGAAACCCCGCTGATGGAACCTCGTGGAAAAGTTCCAACAAAGCACAAGCACCACATATTTCTGGAAACTCCCACCGGCCAGATCACACGGCCACACCTGCACCCAAGGTGTGCCTTCACCTGGCTGGCCCACACCAAGAAGTCCCACCGCAGAGGCCCTGGGGCGAGGCTGCAAATCCAAACTCCTCCTAGAGTGGTGTTTCCTCAGGACAGACAGCCACCAGTTGGGACGCTGTGCGCTTTGCTTCCTACCCCGCAGGGAGCTCCCCTCTGTCTCCCAGGCCTGGGAGCAGGGTTCACAATCTATCCCAAGCCAGCTGCTTCACCCACCTGCCACTGCCCTCTGTGTTTCTCTGCGTGGTTATTTTTAGCCTTTTGGCTCCCAGGATGGGGGAAGGTTAGCCAGCAGGTCTCTCTTCCCCCAGCCCCTGACATCCAGTGCGAGGGCTGGAGCAGCCGGCGTGTCCTCGAAGCTGACCAAAGGCCAAGAGAAGGGCTTAGTAGACAGTTCGTGAAACACGGAAGGGGCAAAAGATTTTTACCTCTCACACCAAGTATGGACTGGTTTCCTATTTTCAAAGAGGTCATTTTCCCTCCTTCTGCTCAGCATGAGACAGAGAAAGAAGCTTCCCGCAGCCTCTCTCTGTTCAGGGAGACGCTAGCCTCCGAGTTAGCAGGAACCGTCTGGAAATGCACAGCCGGCCTCTCCGGCCTCTCCGGCCTCTCCGGCCTCTCGCTTCTCCTCAATCCCTGCTTTCCCTTGTCTCTTTGCCCACCCAGCAATATGGCTTCACCAACCTGCATGGGAGAAGTTGACTCTGGTATCCTTAGAAGTTTTTTTTTGGTAGAAATTCAGCAATACCTAATCTTCATCTTACAAAAACCATCTCGGAGAATTAAAAAGAAGAAAAGTACGTTAATGACTGTGAGGCTTACACCTGGTGAATGAGACAGGGCCAGCCCCCAGGGACAATGCTGAAGCGTGCCCCCTCTACAAGCATTATTTTTTTTTTTTTTTTTTTTCGGGACTGGGGTTCCAACTCACAATCTTGCACTTGCCAGGCAGACACTTGTACCATGGAGCTATCTCCCCAGCCCCTCCTCCATGAGCACTGATGGCGTCACACAGACTTTCCAGCTGGCAGAACCAATTTGTTCTCTTTCATACCTCAGTAATTTTTTCTTCTTGTTTTACGTACAATCTGCTGCCTAATTTGAGGTTTCAACCTGATGCTCTTGGTTATGTATTCTATTGAAGCAGAAAGTAAAAGCAACTGCCCTTGAGCCTGCCCCCCCCCCCATGTCTTGTTCTGATATAAATATGGCTGGCCACTATGTCCTGCAGGCAGAGTTTCTGTTGTCTTGTTCTCACAGGAGTCATAAGGCTCTCCCCTCTTGCTTGGATAAGTTATCCATTGCTTTGCCTGGCTCTGTACCCTTCCTTGCCCCCACCCCACCCCCAGTTTCTAACTAAACCAATCCCTCCAGCCAAATGTGTAAAACTAGAGCTGTTCCTTCGTTCTGATACCCAGCACTGTGGTGAGAGTCCAGCGGGGTGGGCGATGTCCATCTGGAATACTGAAAATAAGCTTGCCTCTGTGCCCACGGGTCTCAGATCTCTGCCACAGCGTGAGTCACTTCCCTCGGTGCAGATGAGACGAAACTCCTGGCGCGGGGACCCAGGCTCTTCCCACAGAGCGATCTCGTATCTGTCTCTGAGGACAGGGTCTCGCTAAGTCCTTAGCTGCACAGGCTGGGATTGAACTTGTCATCTTTCTGTGTTAGTCTCCCAGCATGCCGAGGTGATAAGTGTGCGCCTCCCCTCCCCGAGGGAGGCCCCTGAGACTTGAAACTTAAAGCAAGAAGTGGAAGGCTGAGGGGAGCCGGGTGCACAGAAGGTTAACTTTGCCGTGACCTGAAGGGTGCTCACTCACCAGGAAGATGAAATTCAGGCCTGGAGTCTGGGAGCTGCGCAGCTGCTCTAGCTGGCCGGTGACCAGAACGAGAAGTTAAGATAGGCCAACGGCTGACCACAAAAGAAACCTTTGTCAACAACTGGAAAAGGGACAAAGGCCACTTCTCATCCTGGCTGAGCCTCGTGATGTCCCCCTGCCCCCCGCACTCGGCTCTCGCTCGCTGCGCTCAGCCTAAGCTGTACTGGAAAGTGAGCACAGAACCCAGCGCCAGGAGGCTGTCTCCTCCGCAGAAACCAGTGTTCAACAAGCTGCTCCAGGAAGACTAAGAACGGGAAAAGTGCTACGTGTGGTGGTGCACGCCTGTAATCCCAGCCCTTGGGAGGCTGAGGCAGGAGGATCAGGGCCAGCCTGGGCTACAGAAGTGAGCTCAAGGCCAGCCTGAACTGCATAGTGAGACCCTGTCTCAAAAAGGGGGGGAAAAAAAAAAGAACGGGAAAAGTGCCAGCAGAAAGAGCAACTGTGCAGTAGGCAAAATTCTACTGGGAGGGGCAGAGGCACAGAAAGCCGAGATCGTCCCCAGACTTCTCCTCAGGGTCAGGAGACACCAGGCTGCGATGGCGCAAGGGTAGCAGCAGCTCCGGGGCTAGCCAACACAGACGGGCGCGTGGCAGAAGCTTTTCCCACAGCCCATAGTGTCTCAACAAACTCCAGGAGGACCCTCAAGATAAATTCTCCTGAGAGGCCACTCATCCCGGGCCTCCCACCTTCTGTATCTGAGGGCTCCCCCGGGCCTTGATGCAGTGTTTTGCTGTGGCCTCGGGGGCCAGGTGTGCTGAACTGACCTTGTCCACGCAGGTCTAAGCCGAGCACCCGGTGGCCTTTTCAACCCCTGGAAATGGCATCTATTTCTCATCAGCACCTTGGGGTACTCGGTAGTTGCGGCTATAAACTTCACCTGAGTAACTCTCTAAATTCTTTCCTCAACCATTCCACCAGAAGTAATTGTCTTTCCTGAGTCCTGGATCTTATAAGTGTTGGAGAGAGGTATAAGAGGAGACCAGGTAAAATTCTTCTTTCACAGTGCTGCAGAGAGCAGTGGGGTGCAAAGGCCCCCTCAGAGGCCGAGGACAGAACAAGTTTTATTGTAGCTGGCAGATGACATCCAGCTGCAGCCGGCAAAAATATTAACCTCGGAGAACTTTTCCCTGGGTTCTTACACATTTGCAAGTAATGTGGCAACTACATTATTTTACATTTGGAATTTTACAAGAATACCACAAGGCTTACATTTCCCAGGGGTTTGTCAGTCCAGCAGGTTACAGTTGAATCTTAGTTTACCCCACAGCTGGCCTAATGGTTCTGCCTAGTTCTCCTTAGTGGGCTTCATGGCAAACTCAGTGGGCAGGGTGGGGAGGGGGTTCACCTAGAGTTTACGTGAGTTCTAAGGTGGAATCCAGAGTCAAACTGGAATCGCGTCAGCCTGTCATTCCTCTTTCAAGGACGTGTTTGCCTTACTGAGGACATCTGTGAGGACATCTGTAGTCCCCTACGCAGGGTAGACTGTGATTTGTGCTGGCTCCGATCTTAGGGCCATCATCGTGTGCTTGATCTACAGTGGCTTTTACCCGGCAAATGAGACACAGCCCAAAGGTCAAGATGACAGTGATTATCAGAAGGGAACCAGCAGCCCCGTAACCAAGGAAGGCAGCCGGGATTCCAATTCAGCAGTTTCTCATAGCAGCCTCAATCCTTTTTGCCAGTCTGTTGCCCATGTGTCCATTCTTTTCTTTTTTGTGGGACCAGGGATTGAACTTGGACCCTTGTGCTTGCCAGGCAAGTGCTTATCCTACTGAGCTATTTCCCCAGCCCCTTCCATTGTTTTCTAAATCCTGTCTGAGGTCTCAATTAAAATACCTGATTTGTTAGCATAGAAGCAGCGCTCTTTACCCAGGGCAGCACATAGCCCACCCTGTTAAATCACATATTTTGAAATTTAATTTGTTTTATATTATGGCTGGCTCAGCCCACCCTGAGGGTGGGGCTGGCACAGCATGTGGTGCCGGGGACTGCACCGCAGTCCCTGTGGTTGTCTAAGCTTTCTAAGCAGGCGCTTTAGACCGCTGAACCATCTCGCCAACCATAAATCAGTTTGTTTGTTTTTTTTCTAAATCAGGTTTAAATAGGGAAACAAATCACATAGCAAATGGGCATGAAAAAGGAGCTTTACCCATTGGAGTTGAGTTACTGACTTTTATTGTCTTTCTCAAAGTGATAGAGGCCTATTTGCAGTATCAATCTCTGACGTCTCTTCTTAGCGAGGGAAGTGGGTGCATTTGGTTTATCTGTTGTCCTGTGTTCTGGTGCACAGCTGGACGTGCCTGCCTGCCCTTCCCACAGTTGCAAATAATCTTATGGTCCACACTGGCCCCTTGGAGGGCCAGCCCTATCTGCCTGCCTATAACCTTCTTGTGTAACTCAGTTGCCAATAGCATTTCCCCCTCTGAAGAAGTGCTCTGAAGTTCCATGAGAGAGTAGTCAGTGATGACTGATCAGGCTTCTTCAGGGTCGTAGTGGCCGACAGGCCATCAGAGATGTTCTCCAGTGGGTCTTCTGAAGGCCCTCGATAGACACCAGGCATTTTCATCTTGGGTACATGTGTAGCTCTAAGTCTAGAGGAGACAAAGCTGAAGAAACAGTTAAGTACGCACGGGCCAAATAGTAAGATCCACAGGATAATTATTATGGATAATTGTAGCAGAGATGTCCACCGGGAAGAGCCAGTAATGGCTTCCCATAAGGATAAGGCCTAGGGGATTTCAGAGTCTGACATACCACTGATCGGTCATCTAGTATCTTGAGCAGCTGTTTCAAGATATTAGATGAGGCATTAGCAAAAGGATAAGGAATATATACACATTTAGTTTTTATAATTGCACAGGTACCCCCTGTGCAGCTGTTAGCATGCCTAATGTCATCCCATTTGAGGATGGCCAGTTTTATTAATTTTACTTTTTTATTTAGGGGAGACAGAGAGAGAGAGAGAGACAGAGACAGAGACAGACAGAGGCAGAGAGAGAGAAAGAGACTATGGGGTGATGTGAGGCCTACTGAGTACAGTCAGTTAAGGCCATACAACTCTCTCCAGACAAGATATGGTGAATCCCACCAAAAGGAGTCCTAAAGGAATAGAGTCTATTTGTTACACTTTACCTGTATGATCGCCTGGGGCCTGGCATCCTCCAGGTAAGACCAAGATCTCCAAGAAATTAAAGCATGAGCATTACAGCTGACAGCTAAGTTTAGATACTGTGCTTAAGGCCAGGGAGATAGCTCAGCAGCAAAAGTGCCTGCCTAGCAAGCGCAAGGTTCTGAGTTCACTTCTCAGTACTACAAAAGAAAAGAAACTGTTTTTAAGGGATAGTGATTCTGACCCACTTACTGATGGAGTCTGACATTTTGTCCTAAGTTCCTTGAGCTTTAGTTACTATCTTTAAATTTTTGATGACTTATGAAAACCAGATTAACACCTTATTCTGACCAGTGAAAAACTCTTAAGTTTTTGTACATGAGCGACAATGTGCTTTACACTTGTAAAAAACAGTCTCTGCTACATTGCGACTAATTGGCAACCTGAAATATATATATTATATATATGTTATTTATATGCTTATCAAATATATGTGCAAATATATATTATTTAGACAAAATACAACCTCTCCAGGATGAGAGATCTGGGTTTTTAGGCATAACTAAAAGGAATGGGAAGCCGGGTGTGGGGGCGCGCACCTGTAATCCCAGCACTCGGGAGGCTGAGGCAGGAGGATCGGTGCGAGTTCGAGACCAGCCTGGGCTACAAAAGTGAGCTCAAGGCCAGCCTGAGCTGCACAGCAAGACCCTGTCTGAAAAAAAAAAAAAAAAAAAAAAAAGGAATGGGTAAAGGCAAAGTTATCCCAATTACAACTTAAATGAGATTTTTTTCCAATGACTTTTTTATTGAGGTATGATGACTGAAAGGAAGGGTTGGACAAGGACAGAGAGACCCGGGACCAGAAGGCTGGGAGCAGAAGCATAGGCTGGCTTCTTTCCCTCTAGTCGTGATTACTCAGGGCTCCTCTACAGAGGTGACAGGTAGGGGTGACGGTCCAGCCAGAGGGAGGAGGAAGGCCAGGGCATGGCTTGAGGGACCTCAGGGCAGTCCCTCTTACGGTGCCATGGCTGTTGCCAGCTGTAGCAGACAAACCCACAAAAAACGGTCTGCTCTTTGTGAGTCTGCAGCCAAGGCAGCCACTTCTCAGTCTCTTGGGGAGTTTGTCGTGTTCCTTTTTCTGTTTGTCTCTGGTGATAGAACCCTAAGGAGGCAGTTTGCACTAAGGCATCCGACGATCTGGAACAAAAGCTGACCTGCATCTCCTTTCTAATACCTGGGGCTGGCTGGGGGTAAATGTGTGTTCAGGCAAATCTGCCCTCACATGGAATCAGGAGCTGTGGACATAGGTCTTACCAATGCCTACGGTAAACATGCTAAGAAAGCAGAGGGGTTTTTATTTTTTTTCCTTGTACATGACAATTTAAAATAATCAGAAGCTTGGTTTTTGTCTTTTTTAGACCTTTAAGAAGATACACTTGAAAATGTCTCCTGCTCCAACATCCCGTCTGGCTGTTAGGCTGACAGGGGTCTTAGGTAGGACTGCTTGTGCTCCAGTGGGAACTTGTTGCTCCCTGGATGTCTGGTTTGTTTTTTTTTTTTTTGTCTTTTTGAGACAGGGTCTCGCTATGCAGTTCAGGCCGGCCCTGAACTCACTTTTGTAGCTCAGGCTGGTCTCGAACTCACATCTATCTATTGTTTAAAATTAACAATACGACATTCATCCCCAAATGTAATAGCAGCTTGTAATGTTGCCTGTCTCTCATGAGAAGTCAATGTTTCATTTCAGATTAGTATTATATCTTTCTAGGCTAGTTTACAGGTCTGAGTAAATTCCTAAGGAAATCAGTGTACTTAGGGCTGGCCAAGTGGTTCAGTGGACTCAAGCGCCTGCTTAGGCAGGTGTAGTGACCAGCTGGGGTTTGATCCCTGCTGTGCCGTGTCAGCCCCAGCCCTGCCCCCAGAGCATGCTGAGACTGTGACTGTGACTGAGACCGGGTGTGGTGCTGTGTGCCTGGAATGCCAGTGCTTGGGAGGCTGAACACAGGAGGATCATGAGTCTGATCTGTGTAGTGAGACCCTGCAGACCCTGTACTAAATACATAAAAATTAATCAATTAATTAAAATAAAAGATAAGGAAATCAATGTATTTGTAAGAGTCATCTGAAAAAATTATAGAATAAAATTTTAGTTGTAAAAGAACCAATTATCCTAATTGATACTAATTAATTTTCCTAATTGATACCTCCCTTTGCATTTCAGTTTGGCCTCAGAGTAGGCAAGTCATGAGTATGTGCAGAAACATAACAAATAGCTCTTTTTCTGCACATGTGGGTCAAATGTCTTCTAATAATTGGTGGGGCAGGAATGTTTAAAAAAGGAAGCATAACTTTGTAATAAGCTATTGCTTTTTGTTCTTTGAAAGATGAGAGATGTATAAACAGATGAGTTGGCAGTAGTTAGAACATTTTCCCCATAGACAGGGACAATCAAGTTGAGGAATTCTGCCCTGGGCCCTAGGGTGAAGAAGTCTGCAGAACACCTATGTCACCATCTAATCACCATGGCAACCCTTTTGAATGCTCCGAGATTAAACTTATATTCATCACCTAGAAACCCCACTTTATATGTTAGTACAGCACATTAGTCTTTTATACATACAGGAAAGAAGAAAATCTCCTTTATTATTATTAGTAGTAGTTGCCGGGCGTGGTGGCTCACGCCTGTAATCCCAGCACTCGGGAGGCTGAGGCAGGAGGATTGGTGCGAGTTCGAGACCAGCCTGGGCTACAAAAGTGAGCTCAAGGCCAGCCTCAACTGCATAGCGAGACCCTGTCTCAAAAAGACAAAAAAAAAAAAAAAAAAAATTATTAGTAGTAGCAGCAGTGGTAGTAATAGTAGTACTACCAGGGATTGAACTTGTACTTGCCAGGCAAGCACTTATTTCCCTGGCCCTGAAAACCCCTTTGTTAGTGCTGAAAATCCCCTTGTTCACTCCGGGCGAGCACACGGAAGGCACAAGTGCACCTCATTCCCCTGTAGCTGAGAAGGGTGCGCACGCTCCTCAGCCTATCTTCTGAGGGGAGGGCTTGTCTAAGTGATTCTACAGCCAACTGAAAAGCTGAGGGAGAATTTCCATTTATTAGCAGAGAGGGATAAGTACAACAGATAAGTGGGGATTTTTTCTGTGATCAGGAGCCAGCTCTCATGGAGCACCTTTGGGTTCCTGCCAGGGAGTAGCCCTGGCCATGACCCCTCAAGTGTCCCAGTTTCCATGGGCCCCCACAACCAGAGACCAGGCTCCAGAGGGAAATCGCTCTGTCTAGCTGGTCTGCATTCTACCAGCCATTGGCTTCAGTGCGGAGTCACCAAAGAGGTGCTGAGGAAACCCTTCCTCTGCTTTAAGAGTGGCCACCACTCTATGAGCATTTAGCTAGCTGGCAGAATAAGCCCTGTCTGACAAAGTTCTGTAAGGGATAGTGGAAACCCTAAACAAGATTGTAAGTTTACAGTGAAGGTTTTAAAGTCCATAAATGGTCATTAGACCTAAGAGGAAAAGAGAAAAGATTGGAGATCCTCCTTTAGGCTAAGTGTTTTTGGTCCCGTAAGTGTGCTGCTGTTCTAGATAGCTTCTTCTGACATCACCAGAAGTTGGCTCTCTATACTGTGTCTCAGGTGTCATCTCCTGACCAGAACCCCACGCATGGGCGTGGCTTTTATGTGTGTCTCCTGAATGGGCAAGACTCTGATGTCTCATGTGCCCTAGAGATAGGAGATGTGTACCTCCTCTGAAATGACTCCTTTATCTTCAGGACTAGCAAATGCTCATTTTCTATGGACTTAGCTTAGTTTTTTTTTTTTTTTTTTTTTGTGCAGGACTAAGGTTGAACTCCGGTCACACAGAGAAAGATGGCGGCCAGGGAGATAGCTCCGTGGCACAAGTGCCTGCCTGGCAAGTGTAAGGTCGTGAGTTCAAACCCCGGTCCAGCAAAAAAAAGAAAAAGAAAAGGAAAAAGAAATGATGAATTGGAAGGCCAGGGAGAAGCCTGAGGCTCACAGTGATGAAGGCGGCCATGACCGATTCAGCAGAGACCTGAAACCACAGGCGCATGGGACACGCAGAGATGCCACAGACAAAGACACAGAACCTGTGTGGTCAGCCTAAACCAACTGGAGCAATTCCAGCCAAACAGGAACGCCAAGGAAAAGCTGCTTCCCCATGTTATAAGGTAGCTTGAGTGGCTCTGTCTCATACTAGGCCAGCATTTTAGGAGCCGCTGGTCCTCTAGCTCACCCTGCCCAGCCCTAAGCCATGGAATATGCTAACCCTTTCAGAGACAGGATGCGACCCCAGGTGTCCCAATGCTCAAACCAAGAAGTGACTCAACCCCTGCCCTAGTTGACACAAGCCCTCCTACCTAAAACAAACTCTGCCTTTTGCCTTTGTTTGGTCTGACCTCTGTTCTTATCTTTATTTGACAAACTTTGTATGTCCCCCTTGATGTAAGCTGACTTTGCTACCTCTCTCTGTGACAAACTGTATGATTGTCATATTGTAAAACCTTGTTCTCACTATGAACCCCAACCCTGGTCATCCATGTTCTCCCTAATTACAGGCATGCCTAGTGTTGCGTGTCCTTGTTGATTACAAAAACAAAGGGCATCTCTTGGGCCCTGCAACATGTCCTCTTTGTCCCTGTCCCCAAGGTTCTTCCCGCTTACAGGATCAGAGACAAGGGGCCACTCTCAGGCCCTGCAACACCTCCTCCCTCCCTAACCCAGGTGCCAAGTGTCCCTTTCTGATTACAAACACCTCCTAAATCTTGCAAAGTTCCCTTCTCCCATCCAAGACAACTCCTAAGGTCCCCCTCCCCCCAGCCCTATGGTTTCTCCCTTTAAAATCTTTGTAAATGGGACTGCCAAGGAAAGCTCGCAGTCTAAAGTCACAAAATCCAGCTTCCTGCTGGAACCAACTGTTAGGGCCGAGAAGCCCACCCCGTGAAGAAAGACTCCAAGAGACATCCTCTCATGCAAAAAGCAAGGGGATTTTATTTTCCAAGCATGCATGAGGCTCACTGAACGCGCAGGAACAGAGAGCCCGGAGCTGAGTGTGGGCAGTGTTTTTAAGCCCAAAGACAAAGGGAGGGGTTTTGCAAGCGAGGTTACAGAAGCAAATGGCATTGGTTAATTTAAAATTTTAAATGGTTTAGAGTTTGCTGGGAGGCTAGCGAGCGTTATTTTCTAGTGCTAATGTCTGGCGAGCTAGATGGGGCTGCAGGGCTGGGGGAGTGGGAGAGCCAAAAGGGAGTGGACATCTGGACAGCCCGGCAGCCAGGGAGAGGCACAGGGAGCATGCATCTGGAGGGTCTGATATGGGCTACGGCTGGGCAGCTTACGAGAAATAGGACATCGTGGTTTTTCTCAGAGTTTCACAGAGTAGAGCAGTTTTGAGTTGGCAAGTGGCGGTGCATACAGAACAAGACGGTGGCGCAGTGGTCAAGGTACAACATTCCCCACTGATTTCGGTGGCATGAGTTAAATCTTTTACTCACTGGTCTGTTTCTGACATGGGAAGTTGTTCCCATCCTTGGGCTTCTGTGAGCTTTTAGCAGGTGCAGCATCAGCATTGGGCGCAAGCAAGGGAATAAGCAAAACCATAGTTAGCATTTTGTAATTTTAACTTTTAAAGGATTCTAGAACTAGTCCTGGAAATTCCTGTACTGGGGCCACGTGGGTTTTGTAAAAATCTCTCTTACACAACGATTCCTGTATTCAGGAATCGGGTCCCCTATTTCAAAAAGAGGCTCCAAAAGTCTGGGGAACGAAAGGTCCGTGGGCGAGCCAAAACGAAACGAAATCTGCCGAAGTCAGGAGTGCCCTGTCTCCCTCCCCTTGGAACGATGAACCTTCTCCCTTCCAGCTGACCTGGGGAACTAGCTGAGCCCAGCTGCCGCGCTGGGTTCTTGATCACATGTTCTAGGCTTGGGCCATCTTTCCCTTGGCAGGGGAACGTCCAAGGGGACCCTGCTAGGGCCTTCAGATGCGGCAGCAAAAAGCAGAGCACAGAGATTCGCCCCCACGAGTCAAGGAGAGGTAAGCCAGGTTCACACTAGGGGCAGATGGCATCCAGCTGTGGAGTCCGGGATCAGAAGGGAGCCCCATCAGCCATGCCAGCAGAGAGTGCATTCTGCTGGGGTGCAACAAGCAAGAGAAGGGTGACAAATCCAACACTAGGCAGCGACAAGGATCAGGGAGGGCTTCTGTGGTAGCAACAGGAAACTCGCACACTCACATTGCCTCAGTTGAGCTTCCTGCTATTCCGTGAGTAATGTTGTTTCAATTTACAGATAAGAAAACTAAAGCACGGACTGGACAAGAAACTGCTGTATCCGGTGCAGCTCCCGAAGTTCCCAGGGCAAGGACAATGAGAAGACTGAGAAATAAAGATAAGAGACGGAAAGCTGAGGTCACGTGGAGCCCTCTCCGGTGGGAGGAGAGGGGCTGCGGAGCCGTGCATTTTCACGCTTAGGAGGCTGACATCGGGGGAAGTCCCTCTGCCTAACCACTAGCTTGCCTCTGGAAGCCACGTACTCGGGGCGGGAACGCCTGTCCATGCGTGCACCCCATGCCCTCGGGGTGTTCCTTGGATGCTCCACGCTCCGTTCAATCACCAACTTAGTTGTTCCTAACAAGAAATTTGCCCAAGGACCCTGTGCCAACAAAAAGCAAAGTTCGCACAAAACCCCTTGAATTCCCGGTTGAGCTCTCAGCCTCCAGAGCTCTGCCGGTTTGGGCAACACCCGTGGCCATGGGGTCCTGAGGGACACAGCAGGGGAACATGGGAGGAGACAGGGGCTGGCTGGCATGGGGAAGGTAGCTGAGACCCAGTAATGGCCATGAGGCGACAAGGAAGACGTGCTGGAGGAAGGGGTGGGAACAGAGAGGCTGGGGCTCACTTCAACCATTGAGCTGAAGGAAAGAACGGGGTAGGGGGCTGGAGGGGGTCACGGGTATCTGGTTTACCAAGCCCCATGAGTTCCGTTTGTGGGCCTTCAGAGTTTGGGGTGCTCTTGATGCTCCCCAGCATCTGTGATTCTGAGCAGATGCTGGGGAAGGTAGGTCAGGGTTTGAGCCAGAATTGAACATGAGAGCCGGGCATGGTGGCGCACGCCTGTAATCCCAGCACTCGGGAGGCTGAGACAGGAGGGTTGGTGCCAGTTCAAGACCAGCCTGGGCACAAAAGTGAGCTCAAGGCCAATCTGAACTGCATAGCGAGACCCTATCTCAAAAAGACAAAAAAAAAGAACTGAACAGGAGGGCACAGGGTGGGGCGGCACAGCCCTGACCCAGGGTGCTCTGGTGCCACCTAGGCAGGGGCACCCGGAACCTTTCTGGAAGGGTGGAATGAGGACCTCTAAAACCTCCTCCAAGCAGACAACAGGACAGAGTGGCAAAGCCAACATTGTAGAATTCTGCAAATTAAAATCTCTCGTAAACTCAGGGCTCACGGACTCTGGATGAAGTGCCAAGTCTCAGAGCAGGCTTCCTGTGTTTCTTTCCGTCCTAGTTGACAGCATCTTTGCCTCAACTGAGTCACAGTTCAGCCAGCAAAGAAGCAACGGCCGCCTCAGGAGCAGGTGGCTATGGCGCTTCCAGCAAGCCTAACCCTAAGAGTCTCCACGCCGCTTGTTTTACCTACAGTTCCCTTTCATGGACCCCAGGCGTCACTCAGCATGTGGTCAGCCCTGTCCTCCAGATGTCCCCTCAACTCCATTAGCACTGTTCAGTGTTGCGGCTACCTACATGGCTACCACGGTAGGGCTGAGGCCGTCTGACTGCTCCTCACGGTGGGCCAGCCTGTCGAGCTAGGAAACTCCCAGCAGCTCTGGGCGTGCCTGTGGATGCCCGGCCTGCAGGCCAGAGAGCCGAGGGGAGACGCGCTGCGTGGGTGGCGCCAGCCAACAGGCTCAAGGTCTGGGTGGCTGGACAGGGAAAGCCCCAGGAAGCCCGCCCACTGCCAAGAGAGCGTTTTCCTCTGTAGTGCGCCTCGGGCCACACCCTGGCACCTTGGTCCCCAGGTCTCCAGCTTCTCCTAGCTGCAGCAGACTTCACTGGGGACTCCACCGAGCTTCCTGGCCTTCCACCCGGGCTGCAGCTGTGTCCTCAGCCGCTTCTGACTTCTCGTCTGAGCAGCTTTGGGATCCTCGGGGTGTCGGCACACGGACACCCCCACGGCAGATTCTCCAGCCTGTGACCCGGCTGTGACCAGAACAGGGCTGCCTCTGGAGGTGTCACTGAATGAAGCCCCCGCTGAAGGAGGAAAGAGTGTGAGCAGCGACGGTCATTAGGAGGACGACAGCAGAGCCGAGGGAAAGCTCCTGCGTGTGAGGGGAGCCACACGCAGGCTGCCAGCCAGGGCGCTCGCTCTGCCAGGGCTTCCGAGGAACCCGGGAAGGACGCGTTTTCTGCTCTCTTCGCTGGCAGGCTCTCCACCCTGTGGGAAGGGGTCACTCTGCCCAGGCCCAGTGATGAAGATGGCCACATGCTCTCCACAGGCCCAGCCAGTCCCCACTCTGAGGCATCCTGGAGCCATGCAGCAGTGAGTACAGCTGAGAATGTCCAGGATGGTGGAGCCACACCGCGAAGGACATGAGCGACTGTCAGGTTCAGGCCTGAGGGCACAGGGACCGCCATGCTGGCCGGTGCACACTTCGGGGAGGATGAAGGTCCTTAGAATCAGGGGTGAGGTCACACAACTCTGAGGACACTGCTGTGTTCTGTGTTCTCCCCACAGAGCTGCTCAAGGGCACCCAAAGCATTGGTCCCAGGTGAGCGCCTGCGTCACCCCAGACCCCGTTGCTTCCTGTCACACCAGCAGCATGAGAACCGGAACCCTATCTGGTCCCTTTGTGCAGAGGGAATAGGGAGAGGACAACGGGGCGTTCAAGGATGGGCCCCTGTGTGCCTGGAGTCTGTCCCCAGAGACGCCCCCACTGGCCAGTCGCTCTTCACACAGCCACTGCCTCGGCCTCAGACCTGAGCATCAGGGCTCAGTTCTCGGGCAGCTACGCCCTCATTTCTGAAGATGCCTGGTCTGGCCCCCGCACCGTAGGACCACGCTCCTCCTGCAAGCCAGGCCTTTGCCAGCAGAGGTGGCTAAGAGGCCCTGGCGCATGAGGAAAGGTCTCTAAGTTTCTTGTTCCCACACAGAGGCCCACTTTATCAAGCACTGCTTGCTGGAAAGACTCCATGGAATTGCCTTCCTGTCCTGGACAAAATGGTGTCAGCAGAAACTAGGCTGTTATTGAAATTTCTTTTTAAATGTATTAATTACATAGGAGAGTTACTGCCATAAACTCACCTTGAGATCTTCCTGTGGTCTTGAACATGCTCCTCCCGGGGGCCCAGCCACTCTTGCCTCAGACCTGGAGTGCCCTTTCCTGGGTGTCTTCAGATTGACCGTCCTGGCCGCCTCGGTGTCGTGGCTGAGTGAATGGCAGCATTTCCCTTCCTCATGGTTTTGAATTTTGAATTCGGGGAAGAGCCAGGAGCCCCGCAGCTCCAGGCCTGGGTGCATACAGTGGATGGGGACACCGCATGAGGTTTGTGTTCGACAGAAATTACTTGGAAGGCTTCATTGGGGAGGACTGATCAAAACAAGCAGTGAATATTTAAATTTTTAAAAGCGTAAGCCGGGCGTGGTGGCTCATGCCTGTAATCCTAGCACTTGGGAGGCTGAGGCAGGAGGATCGGTGTGAGTTCGAGACCAGCCTGAGCTACAAAAGTGAGCTCAAGGCCAGCCTCAACTGCATAGCGAGACCCTGTCTCAAAAAAAACAAAAAAAGTAAAATAAAATAAAAATAAAAGCGTATCACTGTAAAGATGTATTGCTGTCAATCCCCATCAGGACACCGCCCGCTCGGATCAGATTCACCGAGTCATTCTTGGCACTGTGACTTCTACTGTAATACTTTTATTACTTTAACATAAAACCCCATGGGCTCCTTGGCCTGCACCCTGTAAGGTGACCCATCCTGTCGGTGTGGGAGGCGCATTCTCCTGCGGGGTCCTCTTCCCAAGGGCGTCCCTCCCAGCCTCTTGCTCCCAGATCAGGCCTCTTCTGCAAGCTCAAGCCAGGCAGGAGGCGGAGGCGGGACGCAGGTCGGCTTCCTGTCAGTGAGCCAGGGCTTGGGCAGCTTCTCCAGACCAGAGGAAAATGGAAGTCTGTGCGGACCGAAAGCGCAGGGCCAGCGAGGGCAACTTAGTGAGACCCCGTCTCAAAATAGAACTTAGGGAGCTGGGGAGGTAGCTCAGTGAGAGGGAGGGACGGAGGGAAGGTGGGAGGGAGGGAGAGAAACTGTGGGTGTGGGATCTCAAGGATTCCATTCATTCCAGAGTTCAGATCTCATCTCTCTCTGTTTCACACACACACACACACACACACGCGCGCGCGCGCGCGCGCACGCACCATCTTTAAGTTCTAAAGCCTACACCACCACCTAGTGGCCAGAAAGAAGAGGCCACGCTGAGGAAACAGGTGTCCCGCTGGGTCTATTACACAGTCTGAGTCCAGTAGACAGCAGGGCCCCAGCCGCAGGGAGCTCAGCCCACAGCCTGCCCAGGAGTCTGCAAGTGGCACACTGCTCCGAGCAGCCTGGGGCTTTGCCTGACAATCTCCAGGGCTGTCCTCTTTTTTTTTTTTTTTTTTTTTTTTTTTCAGGACCGGGTTTGAACTTATGACTTTGCATTTGCCAGGCAGGCAGTTGTGCCACGGAGCTATCTCCCAGGCCACTTGTCCTCTTTTCTGACAGCAGCTATCCACATCCATTCTGCCCTGCTCAGCTGCTCTTGGCCCCATGGGGCAAATCAACACTTCCTTCCTTGGCACCTGTACAGGGGCTGTGTGCCAGTATCCCTACTCTGGGCTTGCTAGACTGGCAGGACAGAAGCCAGAGCCATGCAGGGCCACCATCAAGAGAGAGAACTCAGGGCTGGGGAGATAGCTCAGGGGCACAAGTGCCTGCCTGGCAAGTTCAAGGTCCTGAGTTCGATCCCTGGTTCTGAAAGAAAGAAAGAAAGAAAGAAAGAAAGAAAAGAGAGGAGCCGGGCAGTGGTGCACGCCTGTGATCCCAGCACTTGGGAGGCTGAGGCAGGAGGATCAGTGCAAGTTTGAGACCAGCCTGGGCTATAGAAGTGAGCTCAAGGCCAGCTTGAACTGCATAGCGAGACACTGTCTCAAAAAGGCAAAACAAACAAACAAACAAACAAACAGTACTAAGAATTGAGCCAAGAGCTCTGCGGCTGAGCCCCATCTTCAACCCCTGCTTCTGAGGGGTGTCCTGCTGAGTTGCCCAAGCTGGCCTGCTGTTTGCGATTGTCCTTCCTCCGCCTCTTCAGTTACAGGGATGGCAGGTGTGCACCACTCACCTGGCTCAGGATTTTATTTTTTTCATAAAGCCAAACTGATTTTAATAAGAGAATAATTGCTGAGCATGGTGGCTCATGCCTGTAATCCCAGCACTTGGGAGGCTGAAACAGGAGGATCAGTGTGAATTCGAGACCAGCCTGGGCTACAGAAGTGAGCTCAAGGCCAGCCTGGACTGCATAGGGAGAACTTGTGTCTTAATTACTTTTTACTCGTTGCTGGGGCAAATACCTGACACTCAAAATGTAGGAAGGAAAGGTTTATTTAGCTCAGTTACTGGAGGTTTCAGTCCATATTTGGCTGGCCCAAGGCTGAGTGGAACAGAGCAGAGAGAATCCAGTTCATGGCGGAGGAACAACAACAAAATGGTGGCAGAGGTAGCCAACCAAACACGGCAGCAGAGCAACAGCTCTAGTGTGTCTCTCTGTCCCTCTTTATATTCCTATCAGGCTCTCTGCCTTAGGATATCCACCCTAGAGCACACCCATAGTCTCAGCCCTGCTCAGACCGATAATCCCATCAGTACTAAAACACATAATCTCAGTGATTCATGAGTCAAGTCTCAATCTCTAGAAGTCCCCGCCCAATGACCACATGAGGCTTTAGGGAGACAACTAGACATAAACCATAACACCCTGTCTCAAAAAGACAAAATAAATAAATAAATAAATAAATAAATAAATAAATAAAAATAATCTCACACAAGAATTTCTCCTCTAATAACTTTAGAATTTAGCCCTGTTGAGTTAGTAAGCTATGAGAAACTTAGCAGGTGAAAACTATAGTGCCATCCAAATGTGCCTGACTGCTGCAGCTATACCCCAGGAATGCAGGACAGTACGGGTATTATGGTTTCTGTCTAGTTGTCCCCCTAAAGCCTCATGTAGTCATTGGGCGGGGACTTCTAGAGATTGAGACTTGACTCGTGAGTCACTGGGATTATGTGTTTTACTACAGATGGGATTATCGGTCTGAGCAGGGCTGGGACTGTGGGTGTGGTCTAGGGCAGTGAAGGCTGAGGCAGAGAGCCTGAATGTAGTATAAAGAGAGACAGACTATAGCAGCTGTTGTTCTCTGCTTCTCTGGTTGGCTGCCTCTGCCACCATTTTGCTGCTGTTCCTCCGCCATGAGCTGGATGTGCTCTGCCCTGTTCCACTCAGCCTTGGGCCTGCCGAACATGGACTGAAACCTCTGTGAACTGTGTGTTAAACAAACCTTTCCTTCCTTCATTTTGAGTGCGGGGTATTTGTCCCAGCCACGAGTAAAGAGTAACCAAGGAAAAGGCTGAAAAGAACTGAAGCAGGAGGAGGAGGAACGGGAGAAAAGGGAGGCTGCCGCGCTGGAGTGCGTTTTAGCACCTGTGTGACATTCAGCATCTGCCATACACTGTTTCAGTAAGAACAACAGAAACGCTTGTTGGAATTCATTAGAGTTGGAAGGAGAAAAGAAATACTTAAATCCCCTTCTCTTTTTTTGATGTCCTTGGTACAGGGTCTCACTGTACCGACTGGACTTGGAGTGATTCTGTTTTCAGCCTTCCAAGCGCTGGGGTTACAGGTGTGCACCACCATGCCCGGCCTCAGTCGCTGGCTCAGCATTCTGGTTAAGGGAAAAAAAACCTTATCTCACTGAACTGCCTTCAAACCACATTCCTTAAGAATCAAGACAAGCAGAAGAAGGGTATGCTGGCGCTCACCTGCAGCCCCAGCACTGTGGAGGCTGAGGCAGGAGAATTGCTGCAAGTTTCAGGCCAGCCTGGGCTACAAAGTGAGTTCAAGGCCACCCAGAGCTGCATAGTTAAACCCTGGCTCGAAAAGGGTTGCAGACACTGTCGGGGGCACCCCTCGTGTGTGGGGGAGGCACCCCCTCCTCCAGATGTGGAGCAAGCACACTGGCCCAGGTCACAGCTCCCCTGGCCCCTCAGCTCCTGTGCAGCCACCAGCCTGAGGCTCCAGGAGCCAAGGGGAGTCGGTAGCTGTGGGCCTCTCTGCCAAGAAAAAATCCCCAGTATGAGACTGGAAACGAAGATCTACTTTGTAGGTTGTAGCAAAATGTGGAAGGCCAGGAGGGGGTGCCGTGCAAGCAGCATGAACTGGCCTTGAACTTCATACTCCCAAGGCCCTGCGCTCCGGGGAAGAGAGCCAAGAGCGCTCTGGGTGCTGAGCTGCTCCGTGACTTTATGCAGCTGGAAGGTGACAGCGGCTGTGGCCAGCACTGTAGCTAAATTGCCATGTAAGCAGCCACTGTGCAAGGGTTCACCAATAAGCCCACTGAGCACATCTGAAAAGTCGCTGTATTCAGATGCAAGAAGAGGCCCAATTCGCGCACCATAGGGCTGGTTTCTCTTTTCCCTTTTGAGTTTTTGTGCTTTGTGGGTTTGTCTGTTTGTGGCAGAAACTGGCTGAACCGCCCAGGTTGACCCCCAACCCAGGCTGCTCCTGCCTCAGCCTCCTGCGAAGTGGGGAGAACAGGCGCACTCCGCCATGCTCGGCCTGTTGCCAGGTGTTAAAGGCCCACTCTGGTAATCTCTGCTCTCAGCGTCAGGTGAGCCCTTTGGGAGGGATTCCCGGCATTCTTCTCCTACAGTCATAAAACAAGGCGGCCCTTTGGGGATTCTGAAGCCCTAACTTCCCTTCCCAACAGCAGCTTCCTCCAATGGGAGTGCACTCAGGGAAGAAGCGGCAAGGCGGCAGGGCTTCGTGGTGGATGTGGATCTGAGTCACAAGGCCGCTGCATCAGAGGTTGCCATGGTGACAGAGGGTTCCAAAGCTGGAGACAAGCCACAATGGCTCAGTGACAGAATAAAGCCCCCGTTGCTAGGGCCGGGGAATAAGTACTGGAGCCTTGGAGAAGGCGGATGGAGCCCCAGCTCCTGGTCCCCCTTCCTACCCCCAGTCCCATAGGCTGAAAGAGATGTCACCTTCCACCTGAGTGCCACCACCAGCCACAAGCCTGACCTCTGCTCCCTGCCATCTTGGGTCCAGCTTCTTCAGCTCTGCTCCCGGGGGCATCTCCTGTCCTTTCTGGCTCCCTGAAGTGCCATGGCCAGCACTGACAGCTCCGTGGAGACGGACCCACTCTCCCACACCCCTGGCCTTACTCCTGGGCACCAACTCAAGGCTCTAGAGCCCAAGGTCAACATCTCTGTGCTGGAAATTAGCACCCTGTCCCCCTCTTGCTGGGGCTCCCTCCCTCCCCCGAAGATGGCCAGCCACCACTTGTCAGGGCCACTCGCCACCCAGAAGCTTCAGGGCGTCCTACAGGACCTTAAGGATGTCCTTAAGAGTGTAGCAGACCTTGGAGGGATCGCAGAAGCCAAAGGCTCTTCTGAGGAAAGCGCGATTTTTAAGGATGGCTCCGAACATCGAGAACCCACCAGAGGCCTTGACCAGGCAGGCGAAGCGGTGTCCAAAAATCTGCTCATCTGCTTAGATGTAGAGGAAAGGCAGGGAGCGAGTAAACAGGGGCCAACGCTGGAAAGCCGCAGCCCAAAGAGCGCTGGACACCTTTGCACAAGGGTTCGGGAAAAACGTTCAGAAGGCGAGAGGGGCCTTCCTGCGGCTCAGCTGAGCAAGGAGGAAGAATCCTCCGGGGTCCAAGAAGAAAATGCTGAACTCCGGGACAACATGGAGCAGCTGCTGCAGGAGGCAGAGCACTGGAGCCAGCAGCACACGGAGCTCAGCCAGCTCCTGAGATCCTATCAGCAGTCTCAGAGGGACGGAGGAGCGGCTGTGGATGGCCAGCGCGCCCAGCTCCAGAGCCAGCCACACACCAACGCGTGTGTCGGGCAGGCGCTGGAGGCGGCGGTGAGGAGGCTGAACCAGGACACGCACTCCCTGCACGTGGTCGCCGCCCTGCTGGAGAGCCAGTGTCAGATCCTACAGTACAGAATGCAGATCCTCAGGGAGTCCTGCCGGCCCCAGGAGGAGGTGGCACCATCACCGGTGACGTCACTGCAGAGAAACCAACAGGGCAAGAACATCCAGGTGCCACGGAAGGCAGACAGAGTAGAAAGCAGCTTGCCTTGCCTGGGAGGCGCCTTTCCCAAGAAATATCAGGTCTTCCGGAGCTCAGATCCTTGTCTGAACAAGAAAGCTCACAGCAACCGGTTCAACACCCGTATCGCAAGGGCACTCATGGGAAGAAAGAGGCCAGCCAGCAGCTTCAGTTAGAAAACCCCAAGGCCCATGGAAAGCGGAACCTTCTAAAGTGACACCTCACCCTCCAGCTTAGGGCATGATGGGTCATCAAACCTAGGATGGATCTTCTGTTAGACCAAGACAGAGCTACGTAGTGAGAAGATTAGCAACTCTGTCAGTCGCTACCTCCGTGGTCCTGTAAGGGTGACCCTCGATGAGAAGAGGCCAGCATCCAGCTACGCCTTCATGCCTTTGCAACTGGCTCGGTGTGTGCAGTGGTTAGAGATCTTGTGGCATGTTGAAGGAACAGAGAGGGCACTGGTCCAATTAAGACCTAAATTAAAAAAGAATAACAAGAAAAAAATGGATTTTTATTTCATAATTATCTGGGGGAGGGGAAGTTATGGGTGAAAAGTACTAATGATCTTATTATATACTGAAGTATGAGAGTTGTTAGGAAAGAAGGTAAGGGAGGGAGGAAAGGAGAAAGGGAGGGAGGGATGGAGGGAGGGAAGGAGGGAGGGAG
>PVJA010026136.1:0-29958 GCA_004027025.1 Myocastor coypus | reverse complement strand
TGCGGGGATTACAGGTGTGCGCCACTACGCCCGGCTGCCTCACTACATAGTTCAAGCTGCCTTGAACAAGTCTGTAGCCCAGTAATGTTATTTAAAAGTGTTAATGTTTAATTGTTTGGTCAATCTTATATACCTATATGTATTAATCTAAACTGATCTGATGATGAAAATATGTAATATAACCATTGTTAAATTTAAATTAAAAAAAAAAAAAAACCCAAGTCTGTAGCCCAGACTGGCTTCAAGCTGTGGCAAGCCACTGCCCCACCCCACCCTAACCCCTGGGTGCTGGAATTACAAGAGTGCACCATCACAGCTAGCCCTGTTCTTATTCTTTTGTGAATTATCTTTACTCTCTCTGCAGAATCAGAGATCTAACTAGACTGAATCCAAGGTTAGCTGTTAGACCAGGAATAGGCACTTAGCTGAAGCTAAACCAATGAGATTCCCTCCAATGATTTTGGAAATAAGACATCGCTAGGTACAGTAGCCCATGCGTGCAATCCCAGCACTCAAGCTTCTGAGGGAGAAGGACTGTTTTAAGTTCAAGGCCAGCCTAGGCTACATAGCAAGACCTTATCGCAAAACAAAACAAAACAAGACCTAAGATCTCTGGTTGGTATTTTTTCAAAACATAAATGGAGAAGGGCTCTAAGTACAGAGCTAAAGCA
Source organism: Myocastor coypus (assembly GCA_004027025.1). Classification (NCBI taxonomy): domain Eukaryota; kingdom Metazoa; phylum Chordata; class Mammalia; order Rodentia; family Myocastoridae; genus Myocastor; species Myocastor coypus. The sequence goes on along the minus strand of PVJA010026136.1, from coordinate 29,287 downwards.
GCCAGGCAGACTGTGCACAAAGGACAGAGACATAGGCAATCTGAAAGAAGATGAAACTGGAAATACAGAGGAGAAAATATAAGAGCCATTATAATCCTGGAGACAGAGGGTAGAAGAACAGACATCTTGACTGTGGCTAGCTGTCCAGCTGTAAGTTCTAGTCCTCATGAGCCTGGTTCCTTTTGCTCCTTAGGAAATCTATCAAATACACCTCTGTAGCCGGGCATGGTGGCGCACACCTGTAATCCCAGCACTTGGGAGGCTGAGGCAGGAGGATCGGTGCAAGTTCGAGACCAGCCTGGGCTACAAAAGTGAGCTCAAGGCCAGCCTCAACTGCATGAGATCCTGTCTCAAAAAGGCAAAAAAAAAAAAAAAAAAAGAAAAAGAAAAAGAAAAAAAGCCTGTGTATGTCAGATCAGAAGTTCCTTTGCTTTTGCCATCTGAAGTAGACATTGCTTCCTGCACCCAATGACCAACCAGATTAGGATGGCCATCACCACAGACACATTCACCATGGGGACACTTGTTCGGTGTTATGGACAGCGTGGCATTGGTGCTCACTGTGCTGCATCTGCACACAAGGGCCATGCTCCCAGCAGCTTCACAGCGCCCAAGACTGGAGTGAGGGAAGGAAATCACATACCCTTTGCTGAATTTCTTGAATGGTGGCCTTATAACACTGCGACTCTTCACAACACAATGGCGCCCGACTCTTACATTTGCCAGATCCCCTCGGATTATACAGTCATTCATTACAATGGTCTATAACAAAGCACATTTTAAAAACTTACAAAAAAACAAATTTACCTACACAGCCCAAAACATAATGCAAAATGATGGTAAGGTAGTATAACGCTATGATCTACTGCATCAAATATTGTACCAAAAGGGATAAGGTAAAGGGAGTTGCTCTCCTGATACTGACTGTGAAGTGATACTGGAGATGTCCTACACCATTAGACTTCCCCATACTATCCTCTGACCAGAGCCTGGTGAGAATGGCTGGAACAGACTTAGCTTGTGTGTCTCTTCAGGCTCACGCAGATTCATCAGCCCTGCAAGGGTTGGCTATTTGCTCACTGATAGTCCTGGCTGTTCCCACTTTTTTTCAAATTTCCTAACACTGCTATCTCCAACTTTATGCTCCCAGAGGTGGATCCTCTCAAAATTCTGGTCCATCTACTACTTCTGGACCTAGATTAAATATTTCATTGTGTGGAACAAAAGCTGGCTTCCCCAGAAATTGTGTGGACGGGCTGCAAACTGCAGCAAGAACTCTAGGGGGATGAACGCTCCACACTGGTAGAGAGGAGGCATTCTCAAAATACGCAAATAAACGAATGGGATTTGTTAAGTGTACTTACCTAGATTTGCAGCTGTACAAGTGGCCAAGACAGCAGATTATGAAGAATGGTGTACACTGAGGATAAATTCTTAATTTTTTTACCCCTATAGGGTATCAGAAATCAACAAAATATTTTTTTTTTTTTTTTTTTTTTGGTGGGACCAGGGTTCAAACTCACGACCTTGCACTTGCCCAGCAGGCACTTGTGCCTCGGAGCTATCTCCCCAGCCCCTCAACAAAATATTTTAAATAGAGGAATAATAGAACTGAACTTTCACTTTGGAAATATTACTCTGGAAGCAGTCTGGAATCTAAATGGAGAGGCTACAGCTGAGCCTGGAGGGAAAGTGATTCTTTAAATCAGCAATTGATCAAGGTAGAAATAGATAATAGACCCTACTTACGGCAATAAAACTAAAATGAGAAAAATAGGAATGTCGGATGAGGTGTGGCACGTGCCTGTAATTTCAGCATTTGGGGGACTGAGGAAGGAGAATCGTTGTGAGTTCAACATCTGCCTAGGCTACAAAGTGAGCCTAAGGCCTGCCTGAATGGCACAGCAACACCCTGTCTCAATAAGCAAAAAGAGAGAGAGAGAGAAAGAGAGAGAGAGAGAGAAAAACATATAGGAGTACATAATCAAGCTTCTCTACCCACCTGCTAACTATAAGGAAATAAGGGAAATAAATGCCATATTAAACAATTCTGTATGGATAAAACCTACCTGTTAGGACAGCAATTTAATTTCTACAATACCTCAGTGTCATGAATGAAAAAGGGTAAGGGAAGAACAACTTCTACTGATTAAAAAAAGAGACTCAAGGGACATAACAACCCAATGTAACGTGTGCATGACTCTTTTGGGATTCTGACTTGAATGAGCCAAATGCTGCGATGACACCAACATGCCACCATGCTAAGCGTGTGCAGTAATTTTGGCTGTAAGTGCCACTGTATTTTGTTCTCACATAAAAAAGAAAAATGTTACTCCCTTTAACTGATCTTTTTTACATTTGATAAATTCAATTTGGAGTAGAAAAAAAAAAGGAACTAGAAATGAACAATAAACAGCAGACACACCGTTTGATCTATCCTGCTACCTGATAACTTCTGATTAAGATATGCACATCCTGGAGGTGTCTCTGCCCCTTACCTTGCCATTGAGCACGATGTTCTGACTTCCACACAATACTGACTGGCGACTGACTTTATTCCCAGATGCCTAAAAGGGAACAACAGCGAACAGTGGAATTCAGGACTAAAGTGTCCGTAAAGAGAATTCTAAATGGAGAAGAACTGAAATAAAATGAGGTCTAAAACAGGTTTCTGAAAGCAGGGATGGCAACTAAAGTGGATTCGGAATTAGTGCGTGGTGAGCTGCCGAGATAGCTCAGTGGACTGAGCATCTGCTTAGGCTGGAGTTTGATCCCCAGCACAGTGTTATGGTACTGCGTGCCTGTCATCCCAGCGCTGGGGAGGCTGAAAGCAGGACCAAGCCGTGCGGTGATACCTTGTAGCAAATATATTTAAGGGAAAAAAAAAAAGCGTGGTAACTCTATAGCTTAGTGACATTACGCAGAGAGGTGAACTCAAGTCTTGATTCCATTTTTCAAATTAATACTCTAAAATGTGGATAATGATGTCACTATTACTATAAAGTTGTGAAAATGGGAAGAAAAAAATGAGTTTAATTGGCACTTGCTGTTATTAGCGTTTTATCACACATCTCAAGCGCTTTTTATATAAAGAATTTGAATTTTCAGCATGCTGATAACAAAACATTAATTTTAAAAAATGTTTAAATAGGCCCGAAGCTCGAGGATGTATTTTTCGCAACACATAATATGAACGTAATTTAATATTAAGATAGCGGGTGCTTTCCTTGCGTTCAGAAGGCACTCTATTCCCACGAGAAAATCAGTAATATATATTTAAAAGCCTACAGCGGCCATGCACGACTAGACCACAAAATGGGCCGAGTCGCAAAGGGTCTCTCTCGGGCAAGTTCCCGACGACGGCCCAGGGGACCCCGTGGGAGGGGCGGGGACGGGACGCGACAGCGGGCCAGAGAAGGGCGCTCGTTCGGAAGGCGAAGGGCGGCTGTCTGCACACACGCACCGTCTCGATGTACTCCGACTTGTTGTACAGCAGCTCGCCCAACTCCATGGCCACCGCCTCCCGACCACTCCTCAGAATCCCGTCACACACCGGCTGATGGAGTTTCCAGATACTTCCGGTCGCGCCTTCAACTTCCGTTCTCCGGGGCCTCGGCCGCAATCGACAGCTCGGCTCTCCTCTAGCGAGCCTGCGCCCTCCTTGGCCGGCTGGCACGGGCTGCGCGTGCGCGAACCCGGCGGCGACTTTGATTGGCCGTGGTGGAAGGCGCGCCTGGCCCGCGTGCGCCGTTCGGTCGCGTGCTGAGGGGTTCCCAGGTCCGCGGTTCCTCCCAGGTCGGCCGGGTCTCCGTGTCCGCCGGTTCAGAGCTGGCGGTGGCTGCTGTTTCCGTTCGGCCCCCATCCAGATGGAGGAGCCTCCCTGGAAGCCCCTCAGCTGTGCGGAGAAGGAAAAGGTGCCGAGCACGGACGGACCGGGAATGCGGACCCCGCTTGCACCCGGGAGCTGCTTGTTTCCCCCACGGTCCGGTCTGAGCGGTGGTTCCTCAGACCCGACGAGCGGGCACCGGAAGGGAAGGTGTAGGGACGGGCGCGGCGCTCAGGAGGGGGCGTGTAGGATACAAAGTTACCTCACAGTAGCAATGCACAAAGGCAAAATGCAAACCTTTCCAGGCGAAGCTTGAATGCCGGTGGCCACAGGCTTCTTCCTCTGCTTTCTCCTCCCACGCACAGCTCGGGCTCGACACACCCCGATCACATGCTCTCAGTCTGGCACTTTGGGGGATCTCTGGGCGGTTGTGCGTTGTGACGGGCTGCTGCGTGTCCCTGATCACCTAAAAGTAGGGTATATTCACTGAAAAGGGGAATGTTCATAAGTAATATGGCCCTAGTGGTTTCGCGATTTTAGTCCTTTTCTGTTTCACAACCACAATTAGGACATAGCCACGTTTTTTAAAAAATGCTCTATATCGTATTACGGCATTTGGAAGTGTCCCGCGGATTGAAGGTGTCTCTATTTCTTTAGATACGAATCTACTGATAAGAGTTTTTGTCGCCAGGCTGTTAACTGGGATTTTTGTTATGCTTTTTGGGCTAAACTGAACTGAACTCACGTTTCCATTAACTTCTAGCTTATACGCTTTTAGGGTGGAAAGATCACTTACAGCGAACACCTAAAGACTGGTAAGGCTGGGGAGGAGCAGACTAGCCTAGAGACGGAGTACTCAGACTGTTACTGTTGCTAGCCAGCCGCTAGAGTTTGAATTGTACCTTTGTAAGCTGCGTGGCCCTGGAAAGGCTGAGCCTCCCCACAGATTCCTAGAAAGTCGGAGAAAGACAAATGGATGGCTTTGCCACTCAGGTTATCGTTTGAGCCACAGAAGCCAGAGAGACAAAGGAAATCTAAGCTTGCAGGGATCTGTAATTTGTTCCAGACAGTTGGTTGAACTCCTACTATGTGCCTAGCTTGGGGATTCAGCAGTGGAAACTCCAGTTTAAATGCACGGAGCCCATCTCACTATGCAGGTTTTCACATTTGCGGTTGCCATTCCCCCTCTCTGTAAAAGGAACACCCTCCCTTTTCAGGTCTAGGCTTCAGGGATAATCTTGAGCAGTGCCTCCCTGAGCACCCTACCTGACAGGCCCCTCAGAGCCTAGTCACTCATACCACCCTGGCGAAGTCTTTGTTATCATGTTAAACCAGTGTGTTTCTTGGAGACCATCAGTAGCCTTCACTATGTGTAGATTACCTCCATCACATCAGAAAATGGGTATCACTTATGAGCAGGTGCTGGAGATAGCTGGCCAGTAGCTGGCATTTGTGGAATGAGGGTGATAACTCCTGTTATCATCGCAGTTCTCACAGGGATGGGGAGGGAGGAGGAGGTGACAGACCACACGCTCGCTACAGTACAGCACTGTGCTAAGGGAAGCCCAGAGGAGAGGTGAGGAGTCCAACTTGCATTTGCAGAACAGCTTACAATTTTGCTGCAGACAAATAGAAATCTTCAGCTGATGCTTGAGAAGTCCATAGGAATTGACAGAGGAAACAATGTGCCAGCTGACAGAAATGGTGGGGCAAGGATCCAGAGAAAGAGAGGTCTGTGTGACCTCATCCTTGTCCTGGAGGCTAACGGGCCCCGTGAGCGTGACTGCTGCGCCCGACAGGCAGCGTTGCTTTCCTTCCCACTACTCAATGCTCTTGGTGTTTTTCTTCTTTCAGTTGAAGGAAAAATTAGCATTCTTGAAAAAGGAATATACCAAGACTCTGGCCCGTCTTCAGGTAAGGGAATTGTATTCTGTCAGATGAAGATACTGGGCTGGGCATGGTGGTGCACACCTATTATTCCAGCACTGGGGAGGCTGAGGCAGGAGGATAGTTGCAAGTTTAACATCAGCTTGAGCTGCAGAGTGAACTCAAGGCCAGCCGGAAATGCACAGTGAGACCCTGTCTCAAAAAGACAAAAAGGACTGGGGAGATAGTTCAGCAGTCTAAGCACCTGCCTGGCAAGTGCAAGGACCAGAGTTTGATCCCTACCCACATACTATGCTGGCCACTGAAATCAGGTGTGGTGGTGCATACCTATAATCCCAGTGCTGGGGAGGCTGAGACAGGAGGATCACTATAAGTCTGAACTGAGTAGTGAGGCCCTGTGTCCAATAAGTGACTTATAAGAAATACCATTTTGAGAGACATTGTGTAAACAGTATATATGTATATATTAGGGCCGGCTCGGCCTACCCTGGGTGGGGCTGGTGCAGCATGTAGTGTGCCTAAGCAGGAGCTTTAGACCACTGAGCCATCTTGCTGACCTCTGTATAGGTAGTTATTTATATGGGCTGGGAAGTTAGCCCCGTGGCACAAGTGCCTGCCTGGCAAGTGCAAGGTTGTGAGTTTGAACCCCAGTCCCGCATAAGAACAAAACAAGACATCTTAGCCAGGCGTGGTGGCTCACACCTGTAATCCCACCACTTGGGAGGCTGAGGCAGGAGGATTGGTGCGAGTTCGAGACCAGCCTGGGCTACAAAAGTGAGCTCAAGGCCAGCCTCAACTCCATAGTGAGACCCTGTCTCAAAAAGACCAAAAAAAAAAACAAGACATCTTTAGTCTGTATAGACAGTTATAAAGGAAGTTTTTGGTGGTAATAAAACTAAGGGAAATTTCTTTCTTATGCTTCTTTTGTTTTCTGCAGCGTGCCCAAAGAGCTGAGAAGCTTAAGAATTCTATTAAGAAAAAGGTTGAACAGGATTGTTCGCTCCAGCATAACACCTCACTCCAGCTAGACAATGCAGGTAAACCTGCTGTAGTCACTTATGCTTGCTTTATCATTTGTGTCTCGAGTATGTTTATTTGTCATTCTATTTCCACAGTGAGGGGATAAGAAATAATAGATATCTGGGGCCCGGCAGGATGGTTCAGTGGTCTAAAGCGCCTGCTTAGGAAAGCTTAGGCGGCTGCAGGGACCGTGGTTTGATCCCTGGCACCACATGCTGTGCCAGCCCTGCCCTCAGGGCAGGCTGAGCCGGCCATAATAAATAAATAAACAAAAGTTCTGAAATAAGAAAAATAAATAATAAATAATAAAATAAAAAATTCTTTAAAAAAAAGAAATAATAGGTTTCTAATCTTGCATAAAATTCATATGCCATAAATGAACAATAAAACTGTGCTTCCATTTGGGTTGTTTATTTAGTTGCACATTTTTGTTCAACTTTCAAAAGTTACATTTAAGGTTTAAGTATTAGAATAATTTTTTTTTAAAAAAAGTATCCATACTGAGCTGTAAAAGGCTCTAATCAATAGCTTCCAACATTGGGGCCCAGCGGGATGGCTCAGTGGTCTAAAGCGCCTGCTTGGGAAAGCTTGGGCGGATTCAGGGACCGCGGTTCGATCCCACATGCTGTGCCAGCCCTGCCCTCGGCGCGGGCTGAGCCAGCCATAAAAATGAGTGAATAAGCAAATAAAGGTTATGAAACAAGAAAAACATAAATAAATAAAATAAAAAATTTAAAAAAAATAGCTTCCAACATTGCTGGTTTTGTCAGTAACCCACTGCAATTATGGAACTTTTGACTGTGTACAACTACCCTCTCTTAGATCAAAGAGAAGAAATCTGTTGTAATAATAACCATTAGAAGATTTATCATGTCTACACCCTGTGCTCTGTGTAACTACATTGAGGACAATAATATGCATTGTGTCAACTATTGGAAACGTTATTAACGTGTTTTGAAACTGTCACATTGTAATTTCTTATTAAAAGTAATTAAAAGATAAATAAAATGGCACACACAAAAAAAGAATCCACATATGCACAGAGAAAAATACTATTTAAAAAGCCATAGTAGTTGGGCGTGGTGGCACACACCTGTAATCCCAGCACTTGGGAGGCTGTGGCAGGAGAAGTGGTGTGAGTTCAAGATCAGTCTGAGCTACAAAAGTGAGCTCAAGGCTAGCCTGAACTGCACAGTGAGACCCTGCCTCAAAAAGACAGAAAAAAAAGCCATGGTAAGCCAGGTGTAGTAGCGTGCACCTGTATTCCCAGCACTTGGGAGGCTGGGGCAGGAGGATCATTGAAAGTTTGAAATCTTAAAAAATAAAATAATTATTTTTAAAAAGAGGGTCAACTGGCTTCATAGCTCAGCAGACTAAAGCGCCTGCTTTGACAGAGCACAGCGGCCTGGGTTCGATCCCTGGTGTGCTGTGCAGCCCTGCCCCCAGTGCAGGCTGAGAAGATGATTAAGACTGGGCATGGTGGCGCACAACTGTAATCCCAGTGATTGGGAGGCTGAAAGCAGGATCGTTCCATGTCAGATCTATCAGGTCTACATTCTGAGACCCTGTAGACCCCATATCCCCTGTCCTAAATGCAAAAAAGATTAAAACATTTAAAAAGCGGGCCAAGGAAATGGTTCAGTTGCTTAAGTGCCTGCCTTGTTAGCATAATGTCCTGAGTTTGATCCCCAGAACCAAAAAATAAACAACAGAGAAATAAAAAAAGATATTGCACAGATAGTACAGTAAAGATGTAGTACAACTTGGACTACAAAGTGAGCTTACAGCCAGCCTGAACTATGTAGCGAGACCCTGTCTCAAAAAAAAAACTAAATAACTAACATAAAAATCAATGGTAAAGCATTTGGGAAGAAGGGGAAGGAAAGAGGACAAGTAATAGAAAAGATGTGTTATATATGTGCACAGATCCACACAGCAAATGTGGTCATTATGTGCTGTAAAATTGGTAGCTTGGGCTGGGGAGATGGCTCAGTAGAATAAGTCCCTGCCTGGCAAGCACAGGGTTCTGAGTTGGATCCCCAGCACCACAAAAAAAAAAAAAAAAAAAAAAAAAAAAAAATTAAAGATGATTCATATTTTTAAAAAGGGGTGGGGGTTATTGCTCAGTGGCATAAGTGCCTACCTAGCGGGCATAAGGTCCTGAGTTTGATCCCCAGTAGCACACACAAAAAAAGATACTTAAAAAAAGCTTTTAAAGAACACTTCTTAAGCACAGTATTATTTGTTTATATTTACTTAAAATTCTGTAATTCTTAGATTTTTTTTTGTTCCAGGAATTGAACTTAGGACCTAATGCTTACCAGACAGGACCTCACCCTTGCCAGGCAGGCGCTCTACCATTGAACCATATCTCCAGCCCAGTTGTGAGAATATTTAAGACTTGAACCTTGTTGGTCTACTTGAATGAAATGCCTTGGAATCTTTTTAAAACAAATATTCAGAAATACATATAATATTTTTATTTTTACGGTATTGAGAATTGAATCTAGGGCCTCAAACATACAATGTAAGTGTCACACCACTGAGATACATCTCCAGCTCTAGTGTGTGTGTGTGTTTCTCCTTTCTTTTTGAGACAGGGTCTCGCTATGCAGCTCAGGCTGGCCTTGAACTCACTATGTAGCCCAGGCTGGCCTCAGACTCTAGCAATCCTCCTGCATCAGCCTCCCAAATGCTAGCATTACAGGCATGTGCCACCACGCCTGACAACTTTACACTATTTTTAAATAAGTATAGTTTCTGTTTGTGTGATTTTAAAAAGAAATGTAGTTATGTACATTTTTTTCTCTTCAGAACCCAACAATGAAGGATCTCCTTGTGGAAAAGCACAGATCGAGACTCATCTGGATGAGGAAACGGGAGAAAAGACGTCTGTGATGCTTGCTGTTGAACCTAGGTCTGTTAGCTATGAAGTTGGCCTGGGAGAAGGGTTATGCTTACAGAGGCCGGATGATGCCCCAGAACATTCACCCTGCCAGGTCCCTGATCTTCTTGTTGAAGCAGGACCCCCTGAGCTGCCTGGGAGATGCACGCAGCCAAGGAGGACACTGAACTCGCAGGAAGGAGAAGGCTGTGTTGATACCAGCTCCCTCATACTGTCTCACAGAAGAGCAAAGAAACAGGAAAGAGGTAGTAACAAAAGTCCTAGGTTATCAGCAGCTGAAGTCACGCACTTTTTGCATCCTGAATCTGAAATTCCAGGCCTTTCGGCACCAGTTACAGAGGCTGATGAGGAGTGTGAAGTAATTCCACCAACTGCCAAGCCTAGAGCAGGTGTTGCTGTGTCCTCAGGAGGAAACCATTTTTTCCAGGAGACTGCTGTTCCTTGGAATGCCTCGTCAGCATGCAGCAGCGGTAGTCAGGACCTCGAGCACACGCCTCCTAAAGGTGGCTATGAGCTCTCTTCTCAGGGGGTTAAAAACACGAAGTCGCTTTCCTCTATGAGCCTGGAAGCGCGAGGCCTAACGGTGACCGTCCAGACAACTGATTTGGTATTAGATGAGGCTGTGAGTCCGAGTAGCCAGCCACCCACCAGTCCTGATCTAGAGACCAGTAACGTGGGTTCCATAAATGCATACACTCACAGTAACTTGGCAGCAGATAAAACCCAAACTGTAGACGAAAAATGTCACACAGAGAAGTGTCTAAAATCTCCCAGTTGTAGAAGTGTAAATCTCAAGGCAGATGAACTTCCCAGCCAACCTGAAAGTCTTAGCCTGCCAGCAGTCCCTCCTGTGTACAAGGATGACCCGGCGCACTCCTGCACGGTACTCGAAGGCCTTGTCTTTCCTGCAGAGTACTATGTGAGGACAACTCGCCGAATGTCCCAGGAGCAGAGGAAAGCAGCCCTGCAAGCTGTAATTCAGAGTCACTTGGGTGTCAAGAAGAGAGGGCTTAGAAGTAAAGTTAAGGAAGCAACTCAAGACTTAAAGCTTTCCACCCAAGAAACTGGAGAGCATGAAGTTGGGCTGCCCCCCACAAGCCCAGCTGACCCTGCTTCAGAAAGCCCTCAGGAATTCCTGTCCTTACCTGGAGTCAGCTCTACTCCTGGACCCATTGGTGGTGAGGACTGTTCCAGGAAGGCTGCTTCACAGCCCTGTGGGAGGAGAAACAGAAAAAAAAGAAAGCCAGCCAGCCCCCCAGCACCAGAGCTGCCACCTCTTGGCATGTCCCCTGCTGGCACATCTGAGGAGGAAGTCACATTGCACAGGCATCAGGATGAAAGGGCAGATAAGCGTGGTCAGAGGAGAGGTAAGGGCAGGGAAGATTGTCGCTAATGCCGCTAATGCCACTAATGCTGACGCGCAGCCAGGCTCCGTGGCACAGGCCTGAAATCTCATCACTGTGAGAGGGAGATGCGGGAAGATCACAGCGTGAACCTGGCCAGGGCAAGGGAGCGGCTTAGTGAGAACCTGACTCAGAGTAGAAGATGGGCTGGGTCTTTGCTCAGTGCGAAGGCCCCGCTTCAGGGTTTCTGGGGCCGGTACCAACACACACCCATGATACTGGGGGCCAGTCCCAACACATACACACACTGCTCACATACACCCGCGATGCTGGGGGCCAGTCCCAACACGCACACAGCTCACACACACCCATGATGCTGGGGGCTGGTACCAGCACATACACTGCTCACACCCACGATGCTGGAGGCTGGTACCAACACACACACTGCTCACACCCACAATGCTGGAGGCCAGTAGCAACACACACACATACCGCTCACACATGATGCTGGGGGCCAGTCCCAACACACACACACCACTCATACACACCCCATGATGCTGGGGAACAGTCCCAACACTGCTCATACACACCCACGATGCTGGGGGCCGGTACTAACACACACACCGCTCATACACACCTATGATGCTGGTGGCCAGTAGCAACACACACACACACTGCTCACACCCCATGATGCTGGGGGCTGGTATCAACACACACTGCTCACACACACCTATGATGTTGGTGGCCAGTAGCAACACACACACACCCCTCACACCCATGATGGTAGGGGCCAGTACCAACACACACATCTACGATGTTGGTGGCCAGTAGCAACACACACCCCTCAAACCCAGGATGGTAAGGGCCAGTACCAACACACACACACTGCTCACACACACCCACAATGTTGGGGGCCAGGCCCAACACGCACACACCCACGATGCTGAGGGCTGGTACCAACACACACCACACACATCCCAGGATGCTGTACAGGTAGTAACTCACTGAATCAGCACAGCAGTCCCTCTCATGACAGTCTTACTTTTATCTTCACATTCAGATTTCAGAGGGCATTGGAAATTGACATTTTTGGGGAGTACCAGGAAGAATTGAACTCAGGACCTTGTGGGCCCTGAGTTTCCTGGCCCAGGGAATTGACTTTTAATTAATTAGAGTGATACCAGATATCACTAATGTGGTTTTTAAAAATTATTTTTCCTTTACTAATGAGATTGAAAAAGTTCATACAAAGAAAAGTGTATTGGGTGCTTACCAAAATTAGTATCTGTTCAGAAACAGTATATACTCTATTGCATCTTCATATATCGTAGAGAGTCTAGGCCTGTGGGTGTGGTTTAGTGGTAGGATACTCGTCTACACTAGAGTCCACTGAAAAGATCTTAGTAAGAAGTGATCGCTGTTGCAAGTTTGAGACCAGACCATGGCTGTAATGCCAGCAGTTAGGGAGGCTGAAAGAGGAAACTCAAAATTCAAGCCCAGCCTAGGCAGCTGAGTGGCTTCGTGAGATCCTGTTTCAAAATAAAAATGGGCTAGGGAAGTAATTCATTGTGAAGGCCCTGCGTTCAGCTCCAGCCAAGTAAAAACCAAGTCCTGGGAAGAAGCCGCACACATTCTCTGCCCTCCTTGAGTTTGCACGCCTACTGTGTTGGACATCAGTGCCTCTCGGTGGGCACTGTTACCATTGTCACTGCTCATTTTTCTGTTTTAGGGAAGAAAGGTCGCTGCCAGGAAGGAGAGCCCCCTTCTGCCGCTCGCAGCGCTGCCTTTGCCTCTCCTCTTCCTGAGCCCAAAGTGCTGTGTCTGAGGCCGCCGCTGTCCTTTCTCAGCATGACAGACTTTGAGCTACCTGATGAGGATTTTGGACCTCTTAAGCTTGAAAAGCTGAAGCCCTGCTCAGGAAAACCCAGTGAGCCTCTTGAATCGAACACACCCGGAGAGAGGCACCTGAGAGAGGGAAGTTGTGTCGTGCCGCAAGGCCCGATTCCTAAGCTGAGAAGTGCCACGGTGGGAGATTTGCAAGAGGACCTGATTCTCCCAGAAGAAGCACGTCTTCACATGCCAAGCCGACAGTGCCAGTCCACAGACAAGGGCCTTTCTTCGTCCATACTGCTTTATACTTCTTTAAATACCTCAGTGCCTGACGGCAGTGACCTGCCTGCCGCAGACCTGTGTTCGCCCGCTTTCCCCATTGTAGGCACTACTCCTGCCCTGGGCTCCCAGGCAGACTCGGGAAAGCTGTCCATGGAAGGACAGACGTGCGCTGCCGCACAGCCTTCTCCGGAGCAGTGCACAGCCGCTCTCATCAGGGATGGCGAACTGTGTGGCCATTTCACTGGCCCATCACTATCAGACTCCAGCTGGCAGGCAGCAGGCAGGCAAGGACAGCTGGCCTGCGACAGTGACCGTGGGCTCCCAGCAACACTGCCACCCCCTGAGTTATTTCCTGCCATAGAAAATCAGCCCTGTGGAAGTGCATGCCTGACGTCCTCACGTGAACCATCCCTTCCACAGGTACAGTGGCTTCTGTCTTGGTTACCTTTACTCGCTGCTGGGACAAAATATCGGACACTGAAACGTAAGGAAGGAAAGGTTTACTTAGCTCACAGCGTATGCAGGTTTCAGTCTATCCTCCACTGGGGCAGAGTGGCACAGGGCAGAGGGCAGCTGCTCATGGCAGCAGCAAACAGCAAAGAGCCAAGGGAAGGGCAGCAGCTGGCTTTCTAGCAAGCATCTCTCCCCTCCTTATATTGTGAACAAGCCACCCTGGGGGTGTAGGACTCTCACAGTGTGGTGTGGCACTCTTGCAGAGGAAGAGGATGTTTACAAACTAAAAACCTTGGCCCCCTGCTAGTCACCTAATTAAAATTCTGTGTTACACAATGTGTCAATCACTACAGCTTCTTTTTGTTTGTGTTTGGTTTTGAAACAGAGCCTGGCTATGTAGCTCAGACTGGCCCTGAATTTGCTGTATTTCCCAGGCAGTCCTCGAACTTCTACCTCAGTCTGGTATATGCTAGGATTGCAGGTGTGAGCCACCACGCCCAGCAGTGGCTTCTTCTAGGTCATTTTTTCAGAAATAATAAATTACCATAAAGAATATGGGAAGTATGACAGTCTCAAGTTGTTCCTGTGGTATTTGGGAATATTTTAACGTATTTCTTTGACCTGCTTTCATTGTAAACATTAAGCTTTTGCTGAAGAAATTAAGGTTAATTAAAATATATATTGTGGGGCTGGGGAGATAGCTCAGTGACATAAGCATCTGCCTGGCAAGCATAAGGCCCTGAGTTCGAGCCCTAGTACCAAAAAATAAAACATGTATTTTAAACGTGAAGGGGTCCTAATTTTTCATCAGTGAAACAGTCACATGGGGCTGGGGAAATAGCTTTGTGGCACAAATGCCTGCCTGAAAAGTGCAAGGTCATGAGTTTGAACCCCGGTCCTGGAAAAAAAAAAAAAAAAAAAAACGTGTATTTTTCTCGGGAGGCTGAGGCAGGAGGATTGGTGCGAGTTCGAGACCAGCCTGGGCTACAAAAGTGAGCTCAGGACCAGCCTCAACTGCATAGCGAGACCCTGTCTCAAAAAGACAAAAAAAAAAAAAAAAAAAAAAAAAACAGTCACGTGTGGAACTTCAGTGCGATTATCAGAAAAAACAAGTGCGGCGGATTTCTCGGTGTGCAAGTAATGCAGACTGACGTAGATTAATGAGGTGACCTTGTTCCCACAGACTGCAGTGGCAGATCTTCCTGCTGGCAACAGCTTAGACGTGGGCAGCCTGCAGTTGGTGTCACAGTTAAAGGTCAGGAGGATATTTTGTTAATCATATGTCTTGTGTCTTATGTGCAAAATATTCCACTGGTAAGAAAATGGAAAAGAGTTGGATGCCGTCAGTGCCTATCCAGCGTGTGTGTGTCTGTGTTGGTGTTGTTTTGGGTTTCCCTCCACGGCCTACCCACTGAGCTACAGCCCCAGCACTTAATTTCTCTCCTGTCTTTCTTTTTGACTCAGGGTCTTGCTATGTCACTGAGTTGCCCAGTGTGGGCTCAAACTTGTAGCCCTCCTGCCTCAGCCTCCCAGAGTAGTAGGATTTCAGGCATGTGCTACCATACCTGGAGGGTCCTGGTTTTTAGTACTATGAAAGAGTAAGCGGGGGCCGGGGAGATAGCTCCATGGCACAAGTGGCTGCCTGGCAAGTGCAAGGTCGTGAGTTCAAACCTGGCCAAAGAGTAAGGCTGAGTCAGGAAAACAGATTTGAAGTCCTTTAGTGTCCTCTTTCTGAAGCTTGGGTGTGTCAAGGTGTTGCAACAAGTAACTCGAGTTAGCCATTTAGGCCTAAATTCAAGTTAGGCCATTAAAACTGAGTGAGCTGAGACTCGCCCCTGCCTCTGCTACCCAGGTGATCCTGTGTTTCTAAGAGAGGCACTCAGGCAGCTGAAAGTGGGATAGCAGTGTTTCCAGGGGCCTCGGGATGGAGGTGGGGGCATGGCGTCTCTCCCAGCTGAGGACAGGGGCCTGGAGGGAAGGACTTCAGGTCCACACGAAGTGCTTGTGCGGAGACGGCCGCGTGACCTGGGAAGGGAGCCACCTCCGGGCTCCAGAGTCCCTTTCTAGAGAAGGCACGTGGTGCCAAGGGCAGCGCTCCGAGCCTGCCATGCTAGGTCCAGGCCCACCTGCAGCTTCGCAAGACCCTGTCTCAAATGAGAAAGGGCTGGGGGTGTAGCTCACGGATTCAGCACCCTGGGTTCCTTTCCCAGTGCCACAAAAATTTTTTTAAAAATCAATTAGCTAATTCAGATAGAAGGTATATGCTCATGCTCTGAGGTTCTGATGTTTCTAAGCTTTTTTTTTTCCTAAGCTATTGTTGAGTCAATTTTAAAGACTTTAGATTAATGTTCAGAAATTTGTACGTAAGCTTTTCCTTTTTTTTACACCACACTGGAGAGTCAGCCCTTTACTCCATTTATCATTTTAGTTTTTGTTTACGGAGTCTATCTAGTTTTTTATTTTTATTTATTTATTTTTTTAAATTTATGTTATGTCCAGCTTAGCCTGCCCTGGGGGTGGGGCTGGCACAGCATATGGCGCTGGGGATCAAACTGTGATCCCTGTGGTTGCTAAGCTTGCCTAAGCAGGTGCTTTAGACCACTAAACCATCTCACCAGCCCTAGTATTTTATTGCATTGACTTCTTTCTTTTTGCTGCTCTTTTCAATAAATTTCTTGAAGTCCTTGCTGATCTTATTTTAATCTTGCTTGTCATCTGACTAAGTGCCTTGATCGAGTTGGTCCTGAAAGTGCTGTCTCACAGCGCTCTCCAGGTTTCACTACATGGTCCCCTCCTGGACTTTATCAGAGTCTCTGTTGGTGTTGGCAGCGGACAGTAGTAGCACGTGTGCTATTTTCCTTTTAAGACAGGATGTTAGCATACGATTTGTTTCTTCTAAACCAAAGCCTCGGGGACCAGCGGGATGGCTCAGTGGTCTAAAGCGCCTGCTTGGGAAAGCTTGGGCGGCTTCAGGGACCACGGTTCGATCCCTGGGCACCACATGCTGTGCCAGCCCTGCCTTTGGGGCGGGCTGAGCCGGCCATAGAGATGAGTGAATAAACAAATAAAGGTTCTGAAATAATAAATAAATAAATAAATCTTTAAAAAAAAATAAATAAATAAATAAAATAAACCAAAGCCTCAGTATTCAGGTTTAATCAGAGCCTTGCCATGTACAGTGAATAAGTGGCTTTGGGGTCCCACTGGGCACTCATCTCTGGAAGGTTCACCATCCCCAGTCTGTTCCGTGTGGCTTCAGTTATTCCCTGAGTGGCGTATCAGGATGTGCACTTTCCAGATGGCTGAGTCCACATAGGCTTTGCTTTTGTGGTTAGACTGATCTGTCTCACCCTGGAATAATGGGTTTTCAACCCATTGTTACATGAGTGTGCACAGGCACTTTTTGATAGTTGCAGGAGACCCACAAAGCTTTTTCTTTTGACCTCTGTGAAACTTTAATCGCAGTTACTTGGTATTTTATCTAGGCCTTGCAATTCCTAACTTTTCATACTCTTCAAAACACAGGGGCCAGGGAGATAGCTCAGCAGCCCAAGTGCCTACCTGGTAAGCACAAGGTCCTGGGTTCAATCCCCTGTATGCAAAAAAAGAAAAAAAAAAAAAAAAAAAAAAGAAAGAAAAAGAAGAAGAAGAAACGGAAAACACACACCTCGAGTATCTGTTTAACATAACCCGTGTTGCCACTCTGGGTCAGAATCCTTCCAGTTCCTGCGCCGTGGATGTGAGTGTCATGTGGTGGGAAGAAGCTGGATTCAGAGAGCCGTGCATCGTAACTGCTTGTGAATTCGTCGTTTCTCTCTGGAAACCTGTGGTCCCTTGTCAGTGGGAAAAAGTTCAGACGTGGAACTTCACAGAGGTGAGTCAGAATCATGGAGCGGAAAGACATCCCTGCGGTCACTGGTGTGACGAGGGAGGTGGACAGCGCAACAGAATTGCCATCTATGCCAGGCTTCCTACATCTTACTGTGAAGTTTTCCAAACACAGAGAAAAGTCACACAGTGAGTGCCCCTGCTCCCACATCTGGGTCCACCAGGAGCATTGTGCTCCTGGCGCGGCATCACACGTGCATCCAGAGATAGGCGCGACCCCAGACCCGTGGAGGAGGGACAGGGTCGTGGTGTTCTGATTTCTAGGCTTGCCACACACTGAAGCATTTCTTTTCTTTTTTTTTTTTTTTTTTTATCTTTTTGAGATAGGGCCTCGCTATGCAGTTCATGCTGGCCTTGAGCTCACTGTTGTAGCCCAGGCTGGTGTTGAACTCACTGATCCTCCTGCCTCAGCCTCCCAAGTGCTGGGATTACAGGCCTGCGCCACCACGCCCGGCACTGAAGCATTTCTGTTTCTCTTCTACAAGTACTTCCTTCTAGTACTTTTTAAAATCTTTCTTTCTTTCTTTCTTTGGCACAGGGTCTCACTGTGCAGCTCAGACTCATAGTGCTCCTCCTGTCTCAGCCTCCCGGGTGCTAGGATTACAGCTGTACATCACCACACCTGATTTTGGGACCAATGTAGCATACAGTACCAGGGACTGAACCCTGGTACTTGCGCTTGCAAGGCCGGTGCTTGGTCTACCAAGCTATCTCCCAGCTCTCTATGTAGTCTCTTGTCTACCTTGATCCATATTTTACGTGGTGGTAGTCAAGGTGCACTTAAGATTTATTTATTTATTTATTTATTTATTTTTCTTGTTTCAGAACCTTTGTTTATTCACTCATTTTTATGGTCCGCTCAGCCCACCCCGAGGGCAGAGCTGACACAGCATGTGGTGCCGGGGATTGAACCGCAGTCCCTGAAGCCGCCCAAGCCTTCCCAAGCAGGTGTTTTAGACCACTGAGACATCCCGCTGGGCCCCTTTTTTTTTTTTTTCTTGTTTCGGAACCTTTGTTTGTTTATTCACTCATTTTTATGGCCCACTCAGCCCACCCCGAGGGCAGGGCTGGCACAGCATGTGGTGTCGGGGATCGAACCGCGGTCTGCACTTAAGATTTTTTAGTCTGGCTTTTCCTACATTTGCTTCTCTGTGTTCTTCACACATGTGGACACTTCGGTCTCGTCCTCCACTGTGCTTCCAGCTTCCAGCGCTGTGCTTTCCCAAAGCTCAATACATGTTTCTTTAGGATGTGAATATAGTCATGTGTATTTATTCAGGTGGTGAGGACTGAACCTGCATGCTAATCACACACCTTATTGCTGCCTACACTGCTAGCCCCAAAACGTGATTGAGTTTTGTTTTGCTTTTTCTGTGTTTGAGAGATTGGCATCTGACAAGGTATGGTGCACACCTATAATCCAGCACTCTGGGGAACTGAGGGAGGATTACAAGCTCTAGTCCAACCTGAATGATTTAGCAGCTCAGTGAGACGCTGTCTCAAAATATAAAAAGCAAAAAATAAAAAGATAGTGATGTAGCCCCGGGGTTTAGTCCCCACTAACATGTGTGTGCGTGCATGTGCACGCACACACACACACACACAGGGAACGAGATGGAAAAGGGTTGTTGGGGTAGGAGAAGGACCAACAACATGTACAGACTCCCTAGAATGGATATAGTCATATACCATTAGTATGTACTACAAAATTTTTTAACTAAAAAACTGGAGATCTCTAACCAAGGTTCGTTCTTGTCTGCTTTCAGTTCCTAGTATCAAAACACTTTTCTTTCTTTCAGACAGGAAGTTATTGAAGGTCAGTAAGAGCAGTCAGCCACTTTTTTTGTGGGAGTGTAGGGTGTCAGCCACTTTTTTTCTTAAACTTTTTATTTATGTGGTGCAGGGTTTCACTACTCAGTAAGTAAACTTTGCACTTCCTTATTTTTGCCATGCCAAGAATTGAACTTAGGGCCTCTCACATGCTAAGCAAGTGTTTCCTGCTCAATATAGAATTTCTGTATACAGATTTTGATTTTGATTAGTGTTAACCTAATGGACAGAGGAACAAACTCAAAGGTACTCTACAATACAACTACATCTCCTGTTCTTTATTTTTAGGCAAGGTCTTGCTGAGTCGCCTGGGCTGGCCTTTAAGTTGTGCTCCTCCAGTGTCAGCCCTGTTTGTGTGATATTCTCTTCATTTGCTTGCTAGAATTCCCCTAAGTTTTGCCCTGTTGTTAGACGTATAAATTGCCCTGGAGGAGGAGTGCTAAGGTACAAGCGCTGTGCTGTGCACGTGTAGTTCCAGCTGCTTAACCTGTCTGCTCTGTTCACACAGGTTCCAGTATTACAGATAGTTCCAGTGCCTGATGTTTATAACCTTGTGTTTGTAGCCTTGGGAAATTTGGAGATCCAAGAAATCAGGTATGCAGATTTACTTGCCTTTATCTTTGTTGGCTTGTTTTGAATTCAGATTCAAAATAAATCTTCAAGTAAGTGAGATCCAGTCTTTTTTTTTTTGAGGGACCGGGGATTGAACTCAGGTCATTACAGTTGCCAGGCAAGCGCTTATTCTACCGAGCTATTTCCCCACCCTGAGAGATCCAGTCTTGAATGAATCTGAATTTAGATCTCAGAGATACTTGTTTTTAATAACAAAAGTAAATAAGGTGACATCCCCAGTTGAAGTTTTAAAACATGCACATGGAATAGCAGACTCCTGCCTGACTGCTCCTCACTTTCTGCAACCACTTCAGGGCTTTGTCTTGCTCCTCTGAGGATGGAAGTGAAAAGCAGCAACTACTGAAAGCTGGAAATATAAAAGCCGTGCTGGGCCTGACAAGGAGGCGGCTTGTGAGCAGCAGCGGCACCGTTGGTGACCAGCAAGTAGAAGTCGTGACCTTTGCAGAAGGGGGAGGGTAAGAGAGCCGTGGCTTGATCCTGTTAGGTGAAGAAGTGCCTTAGCACAGGCTGCAGGGAGAGCAGATTCCAGGGTCTTGTTTCTCTGCCATGAGAGTTGCATAGCACGCCTTAACTCCGGGTGACACTCCAGAAGCAGCTTAGGGAGGTGGGGGCTCGTCGTGACAGGGAAGGACTCTGCAGGCTGGGGAGGCTCCGTGCACGGCCTCCGCCTTGGCCCCTTTTGCCATCTCTGTCTCTTCCTTCAGCATTAGAAGCACCTCAGGGTCTTAGGCCTTTCCTCATTCCACATGTGTGGTGGTTGCTGCTTTATCAAGCGTTAGGTGCTGGCTGCTCTGAGCTCTTCCTTAAGCCCTAGGTCTGCATACTGTTTATTAGCCATCTGTGGACACCTCCCAGTTCAGCATATAGAAAACTGAGCTCAGAGCATCCTCTGTCTGCCACATCACGTTTGTGTGTATGTGTGTGTGTGTGTGTTTATGCATATATGTACTGTGTATGTTTGAGCCTTGAGTCTCAGGCATGCTAAGTGTATGCTGTCCCCCTGAGCTACACCTCTAGGCCACCTTTATTATTACCCTTTACCCATGTTTCCTAGCAACGGACTTAGGATCTTGTTTTGTTTTTTGGTGGGACGAGGCCTTTGCACTGAGTGTATCTCCAGCCCTTGTTTATTTTTCATTTTGAGAATGTTCCTGAGCTGCCCAGGCTGTCTCCAAAGTTGATTCTCCTGCCTCAGCCTCCCAGAGTGCTGGGATTACAGGCCTGTACCACCACACCCAGCTGAGAAAGGAAGCTTTGGTTTTTTGGGTTTTTTTGGTACCAGAGATGAAACCCTGAGTCTTCTGCTTACTGGGCAGGCACTGCACCACTGAGCTCTATCTGCAGTCTAAAAATGAGATTTACAGAGGAAGTTTAGAGGTTAATATGGGATGTGATAAATCTGAGGTGCTTGCAGTATGTCCAAGTAGATATAATGTAAAAGAAGTATATATTCATTTGTAGGAAGATTGAGATACATGTTTTCTGCTTTATATGTATATACATATATATTTTTTAAGTTTGGTGTTGATTTTTGTTGTGTGTAGTTGTGTTATGCATAATGTTGCTGTGTATCGAATAGCTATTTAGAAACTGCTTTGGTACAAAGTACTGATTTTTAATAGCTTTTTAAAATACAGAAACAAGGAAAAGCAACTCCTGATGTCCCCCGAGGAAACTATTCAGACTTTTGCTGAGCTCCAAGGGATGCACGAAGCTCTGCTTGGTACCACTGCTGTGAACACCATTGTCATCTGGTAAGCTGTCCTCCATCCTCGGGCTCCTCATCTGGCTGCGAGGATATGCCTCTAATTGTACAGGGCTGTGAAGATAGGGAAGTGACTATAAATGCGACTGTGGTTATTCTGTCTTTTACTGTCAGATGATATATACTTTTGAAAAACATTGGTCTGGGTAGACTATTTTAATAAACATGGAATTTTATTGTTGAAGTTGCAGCTATATCTGCTTCTGCTTAATGACAATGGTGGGGCCCGGCAGGAAGGCTCAGTGGTCTAAAGCGCCTGATTGGGAAAGCTTAGGCACCTACAGGGACCTCGGTTCGATCCCCGGCACCACATGCTGCGCCAGCCCTGCCCTCAGGGCAGGCTGAGCCGGCCATAAAAATAAATAAACAAACAAAAGTATTGAAACAATAAATAAAAAATAAATTTTTAAAAAAATGACAATGGCCGGGCGTGGTAGCTCACGCCTGTAATCCCAGCACTCGGGAGGCTGAGGCAGGAGGATTGATGTGAGTTCGAGACCAGCCTGGGCTACAAAAGTGAGCTCAGGACCAGCCTCAACTGCATAGCGAGACCCTGTCTCAAAATGACCAATAAATAAATAAATAAATAAATAAAAATAAGTAAAAATTGAAAAAAAAAATGACAATGGTATCTGTCAGATGAGACTCCCATTTCCAAGGTATAGACAGAATGTAAAAAGTGACTCTCCAAAGGTACCAGAGAGCAGGAAAAGAAGGAAAATGATGGCGGGGTTTCTACACCCAGAAGAGGTGGAGCCAGCTGTGGTGGCTCACATCATAGCCCCAGCTCCTCCAGGGAAGCTGAGGCAGAAAGATTGTGAATCAAGGCCTCCCTGGGCAGTTGAGTGGGACCCTGACTCAAACACAAATAGCTGAGGATATAACTCTCGTTGGAGCACTCACCATACACAAAGCCCTGGGTTCAGTCTCCAGCACACATTCTCCAAAAAGAGCAGGGTACAACCTGGAACTGAGCAGACTTCCCGACTGTGTCTATAAGCCAGGAGAAAGGTCCCACACTGACTGCTGGGTGGCTAAGGGCCTAGTGAAAACCCCGTCCTACTGGATAGAAGGACAGTTTTCAGAGCAGCCCCAGCAGCTAGGAAGGGAGAGAAAAGGCCCGAAGGAGAAAGCTGAAGAAAGAGTCCTGGGTGCTGAACGCATCCATCCCCTGTGTGCCTGGCTGAGTCTTTAACCTGCAGTGTACGGGGCAGACTTCATGCAGCCCAGGTAAAGCTGAAAGAACTGAACTGAAATTTTAGCTTTTGAATTTTTGATTTGAGTTAACTATTTACTTGAACAAATAAAATCAATATTCTTCAGAGGAACCTAGCAACATAATTTTTGTGGTGTATTTTACCTAAGATAAAATCTAATATATGAGTATAGGAATCAAATTAATTAAATTTGTGATAGGAGAACTATGGTTGCCACCACTTTTCTTTTTTGGCTTTTTGAGACAGGGTCTCACTGTGCAGTTCAGGCTGGCTTTGAGCTCACTTTTGTAGCCCAGGCTGGTCTCGAACTCGCAGGGATCCTCCTGCCTCAGCCTCCCAAGTGCTGGGATTACAGGCGTGAGCCACCACGCCTGGCCACCACCACTTTTCTAACTACAGGGTAGAACTCTATTTCTGTCTGAAAATAAAAAACAGTCCAGGCCTGAGAATGTATGCCGGTAATCCTAACTCTCTGGAAAGCTGAGGCAGGAGGATCTCAGATTTGAATCAGCCTGGGGAAGTAAGCAGCTTACCAAGAACCTGTCTCCACAAGAGAGGATCCCGGGTTGTGGGTCAGCATGAAGGCCTGGGCTCAGGCTTTACTGAAGATGAAAAAGAGAGAGGATGGAAATCCCAGCTTTTGCTGGGATTCTAGACATGCACCCGTCCACCGTGCCTATCAAGGTACTTAGGAACATTTATCCCTGGGACATCAATAGATTCATTCTAAGGCTAAGCTATGAAATCACACTGTTCACCTATAGTTCTGCGTATTGCTAATCTGGAATGACACAAAACCAAAGTACCTTTCCCATCCTCCTTACCCTGGTCACCCCTGAGAAAGACTGTGCTAAGCTAGCCTGTTATGTAGAAGCCATTTTGCTGGGAGGATACGATCAGCTTTTCTTTCTTTTCTTTTTTTATTTTTATTTATTTATTTATTTTTTGATGACTAAGGAATTTAAAAACTGGCCAACTCCTGAAAAAGATGTACATCAATAACTCTTACCAAGCTACAGTCTTCCACAAAGCCTACTCTGAAATGGTAAGTGACCCTGTGGGACCACTGCACATGTGATTGCTAGTCTCACCAGTGAGAGCAGGAACCATCAAGATTAATAAGCTTCCTCAATGCTTAGGTTTTGAAGTTTACCAATTAAAGTAAGTATGACTTAGCAAATTTGGGGCCGTATGGTTTAAAGGCAAAGATATATCCCCAGCTATGAGTCCATACTAAGAGCTATGCCTTGTGTAAGAGGCACGCATTTCTGTGCTGGGAAACATGCATTAACTCCAGCCCCACTGCTCTAAACGGCCTGTGGTATGAGCGAATGCTGCCCAGTGCAGGTCCAACACTTGCTCCTCTCTTAGGACTTAGTGTTCTCGGCATAGCCATTGTGCCAGTAGACGTCGCCTGCCTTCCAGCTTTGACCTTCAAGCTGGCCGCAGGCGTTGTCCAAGAATGAAGACTGACCATATGAGTGACCAATCTTTTTTTTTTTTTTTTTTTGTCTTTTTGAGACAGGGTCTCGCTATGCAGTTGAGACTGGCCTTGAGCTCACTTTTGTAGCCCAGGCTGGTCTCGAACTCACACCAATCCTCCTGCCTCAGCCTCCCGAGTGCTGGGATTACAGGCGTGCGCCACCATGCCTGGCTGAGTGACCAATCTTGAAGTCACGAGCAGAGACGCGAGTGACAGGCTGGCATTGAGCAGAGACAGTGGTTCCCTGGGAATGCCAACACCCAGACTGAATACTCAGAGTGCAGCTGTCCTAGCCTGAGGAGCTGTGGACTCAACCATAGAAGTTGTGCAATCTTAGAAAAGTCTGTCCCATCATCTTTAAAGAAACACGGGCTTTCAGGGGTTGGGGAGATGGCTCAGCAGCATAAGCACCTGCCTGGCAAGGGCAAGGTCCTGAGTTCAATTCCTGGTACAAATAAAACCCTATTTTTAATATGGTGTTGGAACTTGGGCCTTTAGACTGAGCTGTAGCCCAGTCTGTCATCCCCTCCCCCGCATCCTGTCCCATCCTGTCCCATCCTGTCCCATCCCATCCCATTCCAGTTTGTTACAGCCTTACTAAGTTGCTAAGTTGCCTGTGCTGGGCTCTAGCTTTTGACCTTCCTGCCTCAGCCTCCTGAAGTGCTAGGATTCTAGGCCACTATGCCTGGTCATCACATAATACCAAGCCTAAGTGCTCCCTTCCTTTGAATAAAAAGTAATTAAATTTGTCTTTAGAATTCAGTTCATATGAATTTAATTTTATCTTTTATATTACAACATTAATATTTATTTGATATTGAAACATTTAACGTAAGGTCAGGCATGGTGGTGTGTGCCTATAATCCCAGCATTTGGGAGTCTGAGGTAGGAGGAACACTGGACTGTATTAAAAAAAAAAAATCATAGGGCGAGGGAGATAGCTCCGTGGCATAAGTGCCAAGTGCAAGGTCATGAGCTTCAACCCCAGTCCCACCAAAAAAAAAAAAAAAAAAAAAAATTAAGACAAATATTTAGATAGTAACAGCCCCCCACTTAACCTTCAAAAATAGTTTTTTTGTTCTTTATTTACTTTGCAGTACTGGAGATTGAACCCTGGGCTTGCATATGCTAAGAAAAGCAGGTGTTCTTCCACTGAGCTGCACACCCAAACAGTGGTTTATTACTTATTGCACTGTTGTTTACCATGGGGATTTGCATGCTTTTCCCCTAAAGGACCAGATAAGAAATATTCTCTTATTTGTAAATATTTTCTTGGTTGTAAATAATACTGTACTCTTCCATCACAGAACAAAATCAGCCTTAGATAATACAGTTGTTGTGACTACATTCAATTCAGTTTGTAAACAGTAAAATTTGAAGTTCATTATAAGTTTGAAGCCACAGCTGGGCATGCTGGCTCACGCCTGTAATCCCAGCACTTGGGAGGCTGAGGCAGGAGGATTGGTGCGAGTTCGAGACCAGCCTGGGCTACAAAAGTGAGCTCAAGGCCAGCCTGAACTGCATAGCGAGACCCTGTCTCAAAAAGACAAAAAAAAAAAAAAAAGTTTGAAGCCAGCCTGTCTTACAAAGTGAGCTCAAGCTCAGCCTGAACTGCATAGTGAGACCATGTCTCAAGAGACCAAAACAAAGTAACGCCTACATTGTTGGGGATTCACAGAGTGCTATTCATTTTCTGATTTCTTTTTCCAACCATTTCAAAATATGAAAAACATTCTTAGCTTATAGACCACACAAAAATAAATGTTAGGCCAGAGTTGGCCTTTGGACTGTAGTTTTCAATCCTTTATTAAATGTATAGCATTTAAAATTTTTAAATTCTCAGTGGTTTTCTAAATAGAAAATTAATTTGGCTAGGCATAGTGGTATACTTGGGAGGCTGAAACAGGAGGATCACAGGAGTTCAAGGCCAGCTTGTGTTACAAAGTGAGCTCCAGGCCAGTCTGAACTACAGAGTGAGACTCTGCCCCACCCCATTAAAGGCCTATGAGATAGCTCTGCAGTCTAAGTGTCTGCTTGGCAAGCACAACGACCTGGGTTCGATCCCTGGTACTGGTACCACATACCGTGCTGGCCACTGAAACTGGGCGTGGTGACACACTTAGGGATCTGTTGGTCTTACTGTGAACAGTTCTGTCCTGGGGAGACAGAGTGGTGGGAACAAGAAAGACAAGAAGACGAATAGCTGGGCTAGGTGGTCACCAGTCTGCCTGATGGGCAATACTAACTCACCGAACACAAAGACGATCCTTTATTTATACTTCTGCAAAGTTTGTACCATATGACACAAGGCTGCCCAGCGACAACAGGATGCTTTTCTCAGCACTGGGGTAGCTTGTTTGCTGTAGGCACTGAGGCCCAGTCCCACCTATACACACTTGATCAGTTTCCTCTCATTACGAGTCCACACTATGTAGTAAGAAACTCTATCAAATAAACAAATGAAAGATTAAATTTAGGGCCCGGCAGGATGGCTCAGTGGTCTAAGGCACCTGCTTAGGAAAGCTTGGGTGGCTGCAGGGACCACGGTTCGATCCCCGGCACCACATGCTGCACCAGCCCTGCCCTCAGGGCAGGCTGAGCCGGCCATAAAAATAAATAAACAAACAAAAGTTCTGAAACAAGAAAAAATAAAATAAAATTCTTTTAAAACAAAAGATTAAACTTAAAAATTCATTTTGGGGGGCTGGGGAGATAGCTCCGAGGCACAAGTGCCTGCTGGGCAAGTGCAAGGTCGTGAGTTCGAACCCTGGTCCCCAAAAAAAAAATTCATTTTGGCCAAGTGCAGTGGTACACACTCAGAATCCCAGCTACTCTGAAGAATAAGGCAGAAGGATCATAAGTTTGAGCCTCATGAGCTGCATAATAAGACCGTACCTTAAAAAGCTGAGGGTGCTAGTTATGCGTGCAAGGCCCTGGCAAATGCATATCCTTTCCCTAGGCCAACTTCTGCCTGTGATGCCATGTGCTGAGGTCTCCAGGGCCCTCTGGTGAATGAGCTAGACCTGGCTGCCCAACCCAGCTGGGACATCACTGTGACATGGTGGCCCAGAGGTGCGGCCGGGCGACTCCCACTGGCTTCTGTCTGAGCCAGTGGTTGGTCTTGGGGACTTGGCCTTGTCTCTGCCAGCCTGCCTTTGATGGTTGTTTGCTTCTTTCCTCCACCAGGGACTCCTGTTTGTTGTCCTGAGTCATCCCCATGCCAAGCAGACTGAGTCCTTGGGCAGCCCTGTGTTTCAGCTGATTGTGATCAACCCCAAAACAAGCCTGAGCGCGGGTGTGATGCTGTACTGCCTGCCACCAGGCCAGGCTGGAAGGCAAGTGTGTGGCTGCATCCTGTGGGGTGTCGCTTGCAGACCATGCATGAGGAATTTTGGGGTCATTCTGGTAAATGGAGTGCACGAACTGGCACAGACCTGAGTAAGAATGTTACGAAGCAGCAGGATGAAGATTCATAGGTTTGAGTCAGACCCGATTCCCTGTGTCCTAACCCCAGCGGTGTGGGGTGAGGAGTTCTCCCCACAGGAAGATGTTTTAAATACACGCAGAGCAATGAATGTTTTATGCAGTATTTGCTCTTTTTATACTTAAAGTAAGCAACTCATGAAGGTCCCCAGTGGAACATCTTTGCTTTGACATCTGAGTGGGCCTCCAGGGCGCAGGCAGGCAGCTGTTATCGATCCCTTGACCAACTGCATGACACGGCCATTAGCATCCCGAGTTTTCTGAGCTGTGCAGAATTTCGAAGAAGTGCTGGAATTATTAGATCAATCAAGAAACATCTGAACGTGGAAGTCCTAGAGGCTCCTTTTATTAATCTTTGAAATTGAACAGCAAGGACAAAAAGTAGACAAAAATTGAGATCGTAGCCGGGCGTGGTGGCTCACGCCTGTAATCCCAGCACTCGGGAGGCTGAGGCAGGAGGATCAATGCGAGTTCGAGACCAGCCTGGGCTACAAAAGTGAGCTCAAGGTTAGCCTGAACTGCATAGCGAGACCCTGTCTCAAAAAAAAAAAAAAAAAAAAAAAAAGACAAAAAAAAATTGAGATCGCCACATCCAGCTGTGGTAACTCAGAAGGAAACGTCGCCGTTGCCATCTGTGTCCCCTTGCGCCTTGTACAGTATGTGCTTGTTTTCTTAGCCGGATGTGGCACTTTAGGAAACATTCTCACCAAGAACGTCAGAACTATGATTTGCAGTACATGCTCAGACATGGACTTGCAGCTCTTTTACATGTTTGTTTTTGTTTTTCAAGAGAGGGTCTCACTGTAGTAGAGCTGATTGTGAACTCTGTGTGGCTCAGGCTGGCTGCAAGCCCCAGGTGATCCTCCTGCCTCAGCCTCTTCAGTGCTAGGGTTACAGGTGTGCACCTCTACGCCTGGCTGACTATGCCCACACTCCGTGTCTTAGAATGAGGGTAAGGTGGCTACTTAATCAGATATTTATGTTGTCACTTTTTAAACTTTAAATGCCTACTGGGTGTCAGAACTGTACGAAATGTCTCTTAGTCCACCTGGGGTGTCATAATGAACCCCAAACAGTAGGCAGCTTACAAAAGCTGGGCATGGGCTGAGCTCGGTGGTGGAAGCACCTGCCTGGTGGGTTCATTGTCCAATAATCCTTGCTGTGCTCGCCTTGAAGCCAGGAGTGGTGGCGCATGCCTATAATCCCAGCATTGGGGGGCCTGGTGGGATGGTTCAGTGGTCTAAAGCACCTGCTTGGGGAAGCTTGGGCGGCTTCAGGGACCGCGGTTCGATCCCCGGTACCACATGCTGTGCCGGCCCTGCCCTCGGGGTGGGTTAAGCCGGCCATAAAAATAAGTGAATAAATAAACAAAGGTTCTGAAACAAGAAAAAAAAAAATAATAATAAATATAATAAAAAAATTCTTTTTTTTTTTTTTTTTTT
>PVJA010026135.1:0-29977 GCA_004027025.1 Myocastor coypus | reverse complement strand
CCTTTTTCCTCTTCCCCCTCCTCCTCTTCCTCCTTTTGGTCTTGTGAGAAATAGTCTCACCATTTTATTCAGGCTTGCCTTGACCCATGACTGGGTAGGTCTACCCACTTGCCGATGCCTACAGAGTATGAGTGGGGACTGTAGAGGCGCAGGCCCCAGGGATTGTGTAACAAACTTAGAGCCAGGGCGCTTTAAGGAAGAGGCTGGGATTTTTTTTTTTTTTTCCTAAAACTGCTTCAATTTTATGATATCTATTCTGGCTGCCAAAAAATATTAAGAGAGTCTTACAATATTTATGAAAGGATTTGCTGGGATTCTCTAGGTTTTATAAGGAAAGTAGAATTTCCTGAATTGTTCTAAATAATTATGATTAAATTTTATACTGCTCATAATGAGCTTGTGCACTGTCTAGTCAAGAGCAAATTATGCCCCTTCAAGAAGGTGGCATTTAAATGCCTCAATCTGATTTTATATGTGATTTCAGATTCAAAATGGCAGTAACCCTTTGGACTGGCTGATCTCTTTGGTCCTGATAAGCACTGGCCGAAGGGCTACCTGGGGCCTTTCACCTGTATGGGTCTGATAGCTGCGCTCATCTAAAGTGAATCAGGTACTGATAGCTCAGTGGGGAGCACTGCCAGAAGGAAGTGACCCCTGTGAGGTGGCCTTAGGCAGTCTGTGTCTGATGCTGGGGTATAATTGCAAATGGCTATCATGGTACCCGAGTCCAGTGGAAGTGTCCTGGTGGACGTCAGGGTGGGAGGAACAGGGAGATGTTTCCCAGGTTTTCCTTCTCATCAACAGCTTTATCAAATTCAAAGTAAGCCCTCTTACGATGGGTATTTACAGTGCCTCCTCTATTAATCACCTGAGTATTACATAAAATATTTCTAGTGTAGCTTCCCATTGCTGGCTTGTGATTGCAGTTGGGTTCCAAAGATAAGCCTCAGCTTCCTAATATCCATCTCGCCTTGCTTTTATATGTATTTATTTATTTGGCACCAAGGATCCAACTCAAGATCTTGTGCTTGCCGGGCAGGCCCTTATGCCACTGAGCTGTCAAGCTGTCAAGCTGTCAAGCTATTTATTTATTTTTGAGACTGGGTCTTGATACATAGTTCCAGCTGGCCTTGAACTCAGTATGTAGTTGGCCTAGAATTCACAGCAGTGATCCTCCTGCCTCAGCTTCCTGAGTGCTGGAATTAAAGGTGTGTGGCAGCACACCCAGCTCCTAATATCTATCTTGCTGTAGGCAGGTGTATCCTATAGGCACATGGGGTTGAGAATGAACCCTTTCCTTGCAGCATTGTAGAGAGTTGTAGAGAAGGTATAATAGAAAGCTTGGCAGAGCACGTATAGCAAAGCACGTACACAAAAATGTATTGATGATGATAACAGCACAACTTGTGTGAAACTGCCCATTCCTTTTTTTTTTTTTTTTTTCATATTGATTTTCTCCTGTCATCCTTTTCATTCCTGTTTCTGAGGTTTTAACTTATTGTAGGCAGTTAAATTACAAATATAGGTGGTCAGGCAGGGCTAGGACCTCAAGAGACAATATGGAAGACAAGATGACTTTGAAACTTTGGAAGAGACAGACACTTTCCAGACCTGAAGACAAAAGAGTAAGCGAATGCAGCCACACACTGCCCTAGGGATGGGCGTCAGGGATCCATATTCTAAATAGGTATCAATCACCTTAAAAGAGCCAGAAAGAGTCACTAACCCATCCCCCAATAGGAAAAGCCCCTATTCTATAGTCAAGCCCTCCTTCTATGACTGGCTTCCCCATTTAGTCCTAGTTTTAATCAATTTTCACCTGAGCAATAGTGCTTTGTAATCTCATTGGTTGACCATAGTTTTGTCCCACCTAATGCCCACCTAAGTGAGTTCCCACGTTCTCCACCTTAGACTGTCTTCACCACATGGTTTTACTCTATAAAAATCTTGGCTTTGGAGATCATGAACTTGTCCCAGGTACCTTTCATGTTGGGAATTTCATCCGCCAATATCAAACTCAGGCATTCACACCGAGCCCAGCCCTCTTCATTTTTATCTTGAGATAGGCTCTTGTTATATTACAAAGTTGCCCAAGCTGGGCTTGAACTTGCTATCCTCCTGCCTCAGCCCTCCAGAGGGATGGGAATACAGACCTGTGACATTACACCCTGAATCTGCTTTCTTGACTCCTCCTCCTCCCGGAAATGCCTCCAGAACCCCATTTGAGGTCAAGTCCTACTGATCCCAAAAGGTGCCCCCTTCTTCAGGCAGTCCTTGTGGATATCCGACTCTCACTGTCCTCTCCGATCCCGAATGTTTCCCTCCTGTGTTACCTATCATTCACCAAATCTGTTGAGTTGGATAAATTTTTTTTTAAGTTACTAAATTTTGTTAGGCAATGACTACACCAGCAAGTCAGGGAGCGCACTTGTAACAACTCCATTTTAAAGAACGGGCCGAGCCAGATGTGGCCCTGCAAGACTGTGATGCTAGAGCGGCGGGAGGATGCCCCAGGAGGATCTCGAGCTGCAGTCTAGCTTTGGACAACTTAGCTGTACCCTGTCTTTTTTTTTTTTTTTAAAGTATCTGGTTATTTCGGGGTCTCACTACGCAGCTTGTACTCGTGGGCCACGGTGCCCGGACACGGTGGCAGTCTCAGCCCGCCCTATAGGCGTGGCTGGCGTGGCTTGTGGCGCCTTGCGTAGGCAGGCGCTTTAGTTTGAGGGACCCTGTCTTTTATTTATTTATTTTTTTATTTTGAAGGCAGCTGCTCAGTGCGAAGCCTCTGGGTGATTCAAACCCCAGTAACACACACGCGTGCACACACAGTGCTGACTGGGATAAGACAGGCTCTTTGACTTGACGCCCGTTGCGTAGATAATTAACAAAGACTTCTCCTCGGCCCGGGTCAGGGGGTGTGGTCGTCCCTTTTCTGCTAACTGCTAGCTCCGAGTAGGAGCTGTGCCGCGCGAATCACTCTCCTCTGGAGAGGCGTGTCCCGCGCGGCTTGCCGTAGCGCAGCTCCCAGCCACGGTGTCCAGAACATGGCGGCCTCCGAGTGCGGGCCGGTTTCGGATTTGGACCGCTCCGAGGGCGAGGAGGAGACAATCCTCTACGACTTGCTAGTCAACACAGAGTGGCCACCGGAGACAGAAGTGCAGGTGAAGTAGGTCCCGACGGAGGCGGTCCGATGGGCGAGCTGAGCCTTCCCGGAGCCACGTCGCCAATCTAGGGGGCGGGTTGGGTGGTCGCCCCAGCAACGGCACAGGGTGGGCGGGGGTCCCGCCGACTGAGGGTGAGGTGCCCTGCAAACCTGCCCAGCCGGAGTCGGGCCCTCTTTCAGGGCCGTCATCCTCCTGGATTCGGCTCCCTGCCCGCCCGGGCAGCTTCATCTGCCCAGGAGAGCCTTCAGAGTTGCAGTCCTTCTGCTCCGGTTTAGCGGCCTCTGCTCCCATGCCAGAGGCCAGTGCACTGAAACTTGTGTGTTTTAATAAAAAGCATTTGATGCGGGCCGTGGTGGTTTCCGCCTGTTATCCCAGCACTGTGGAGGCTGAAGCAAGGGAAATCGCTGCGAGTTCCAGGTCAGTCTGGGCTACAGAATGAGTTCAGGGCCAGCCCGAACGACATAGTGAGACCAGCCTTAAAAAGAAAAAGAAGCATTTGGTGATTGCATGTATGTGTACGTGTGTCCAGGTGTCCATCTGTCCATGTGTCCACGTGTCCTCTGTTCATGTGTGGTTGTGCCCATCTGTGTTCTCCATATGTCTGCCTGCCCATGTGTCCCTCTGTCCACATATCCATCAGACTGACACACTGTGTCCATGTGTCCCAGATATTGTATGAGGCACCCAGGACACAGAGCTGAGCTGAGCTACCATCCAGTCTAGAGGGGGAGAGCCTGCATAAAGTTCTCTTATAATGTAGCAGAATCTAACTGCTCAAAATGCCACAGGAGTGAAGAGAAAGGTGCTCCTAGGGAGCAAGTTACAGCGATGGGAACTTACTTTGGGGTACAGCTGTCTCCTAGGCAGAGATGTCAGGTACAGGGTGAAGAGTAGAGATCACAAACCTGTACATGTTCAACAGACCTAAGCAACGGGATTATTTAATAAGGCAGTTGTGTACTTGTGTTCCATTAGTAGCATTGTCTCAGTGCGGATGCTCAGTGGACTTGCCTTATGCCACGAGTAAATGAATCCGTCCTTCTCTGAACAGAGCTTGTCTCTGCCACCCTCCTGTGTAGACCTAGATTAGATGGCTGCAGTCGTCTAGTTATTGCCCTGGACTGCTCCTATCTTTCACTTGGTGTTTTGGTGTGGAAACAGAGTTTGTGCAATTCTGTAAGGTTCACCCTGACACGTGCTGGCTGGCCGTTCTCTGCCTTGGTCCTACTGTACAGTGAGTCCTGATTAAACTTGTTTTCCATCCATAAGTGATTTTAAACTGCTGGTACTTTCTACCTAGTTTTCTGAGTATTAGCAAATGTGCATTAGTGTTATGATAAAATTATCCAATTAATTCTTTTCTGAATTGTAGCCTCGCGGTAACCGAAAGCACGGTGCATCATTTATTATCACAAAAGCAATCAGAGGTAAATATCCCTTCTTTTTCTCATGTAGCTGGCACTTTCTCTATATTTCATTCATAACTATGCTGTTTTAGAAAGTTTAGAGATTTTGAAATATGTTCTTTGGACTTCTCAGTCCTAATGAAACAAAGTAATGTACATGTTGTCTCAGTTTAATTTTATACACATTTCTGTAAATATATATATACATTTGGATTTTCATGTACACATATGTTTAAAACAGAACCAATGCATGGGAGAAGCTTAACCATTATGGGTATTAGAAGAGCTAACATATTCAATTTTTATGTTCACAAATATTTTTGAAATTGAAACTTTTAGAAAATAAGAAATAAAAATTCATTATAGAAAGCTTAGGAAATATAGGAGACTGTGAACTAGAATTATTTTTCCTCATTTTACAACCTATAGACAGTCTGCTGTACTTGAGATGTTTTTCTGTTGATATGCCTTTAGCTGATACACAGTGTATACCTCAGGTGTGCTCTAAACAGGATCATATGAAGTGTAATTGTTGTTGGCTTGTGGGTCTCAGGATTGAATCAAGGCCTCATGCATGCTTGGCAGGTGCTGTGCTGCTGAGCTACTCCAGTCACACAGCATTGTTTTTTGGGTGTGTTCAAGATTTACTTCCTTGTTTTCAGTATTATTATAGACCAACGGAGAAAAAAGAAAAGGGTAAAAACCATCACACCACATAATTACTAAAGCTTTTTCTACTTTTTTAATAGAATCTTCCACCCAGTAGATGTATAGTCATATCCCCTTCAAAATAGACAAGATTATACATTGCCACTAAAAGAAAAGTTTTATAGTCACTATACATCAAGGTTGAGAAACTATCCTGCATGAAAAATACACTAAGAAATCATGTGAATAAAGAAGACATTATTATGTTTAAGGAAAGATCAAGTCCTCGTTGGGCGTGGTGGCGCATGCCTGTAATCCCAGCACTCGGGAGGCTGAGGCAGGAGGATTGGTGCGAGTTCGAGACAAGCCTGGGCTACAAAAGTGAGCTCAGGACCAGCCTCAACTGCATAGCGAGACCCTGTCTCAAAAAGACAAAAAAAAAAAAAAAAAAAAAAAGATCAGGTCCTCATAACACACATGGAGACATGGATATTCATTCTTCCTGGAGTAGCTCAGATGCAGGGTTTTCTTGCTTCTGCCCTTCCCAGTCATTATACTGTTTTTATGCAACTCTATTCATTAAGGCAAACAAATCCTTTTCTAAAGAGTTCTTAAGGAAACTGTGGACAAATAGAAAACTTTTGACATTAAAACAGGTTAACACATAAGTAGCCTTTAGTAATATACATTAAGCATATTTTTCTTGGACTAATGACAAGAAAAGATGAACATGTTTGTTTAACAGTATTAAAAGGTTTGAGCCGGGCGTGGTGGCTCACACCTGTAATCCCAGCACTCGGGAGGCTGAGGCAGGAGGATTGGTGCGAGTTCGAGACCAGCCTGGGCTACAAAAGTGAGCTCAAGGCCAGCCTCAACTGCATAGTGAGACCCTGTCTCAAAAAAAAGACAAAAAAAAAAAAAAAAGTTTAGGGCCAGTGAGATGGCTCAGTGGTCTAGTGTCTGCTTAGGCAACCACAGAGACTGCTGTTCAATCCTTGGCACCACATGCTGCGCCAGCCCCATCCCTAGGGCAGGCTGAGCTGGCCATACATAAAAAAATAAAATAAAATAAAGTAAAATAAATTAAACTACAGAAGCATATTTTAAAAAAAAGTTTAAAGTTCAGTCCAAGCAACTCCTAACATTACTTTTAAGCTTTAAGCTCTGAACAATAGAGAATTTATGCAAATGCATTGAAGAATTCAAGCTTGGTACATTACACTCAAGCAGGTTATTAAACTATATATACAGAAAGTAAATGATAAATACAGAATTAAAAGAGTCCTGCTTTTCCTTTATAGCCTTGAAAACTTGACAACTTATTGAGGACAGTTCTGTAATATTAAACATTAGGTAACCACAGGTACTGGGAAACCTAACTACACAAACTGATTTAAAATACTCAAGATGACTTTGTAGTGTTTAATACAGTTCAGCTTGTAGTTATGGGCACTAGACAACATTTAACTAAAATAATCACATCAGTTGATCTAGAAATAAAATGCAAGTAGATATGAATACACTCTCCAAAATCTGTCTTTTTAACTGAACATTTATTAGTATATCTTTACAATAAAGTATAAATGGTATTTTGGTTTAATTTTTATGCAAATTTAGGTTTTTTTTTTTTTTTTGGTCTTTTGAGACAGGGTTTCACTATGTAGTTCATTCAGGCTGGCCTTGAGCTCACTTTTGTGGCCCAGGCTGGTCTTCACCTTGCGCTAGTCCTCCGCCTCAGCCTCCCAAGTGCTGAGATTACAGGTGTGTGCCACTATGCCTGGCTTGCAAATTTAGTTTTAAAGATAATTACTGTGGTTTCAGGAAAGCTTCTTGAACTAAATTTCACGTTTCTAATCACTTATTTATTTTCTGTTTTTTGTATTTTTAGTACAAGGTCTACAGGGTCTTACTACACTGATCAGGCTCATAATGATCCTCCTATTTTTCAGCCTCCCAAGTGCTGGGATTACAGATATACACCACCATGCCCAATCTTATTTGCTGTCTCTATGTGCCCTGGGGGTGGGGCTGGCATGGCACGTCGGGGCTTGAACCCCTGTTCCTGTGTTTGCCTAAATAAGCACTTTAGTCCACTGAGGTATCTGGCTGGTCCTTACTTTTTCATAGTTGGGAAATAGTTCAAGATTCTGATTAACTCATAAACTTAGAATTAATGTAAATAAACATGTAACCTGGTGAAGGTTGCAGTGTGTGTATTAGCTGATTGTCATTTTATGAGTTGCCTTCTCAATGTTTTGTTTTGTAATGATACTGTGTGTAGTATATTTTAGATGATTTCTCTGTATACCTAATTTGAAAATGATTCTTATAGGACAAATGACTTATATTTGGTTTTGTTTCTTTTTATTACAGATCGTTTATTATTTTTATGCCAGTACTTCTGGTACAGGTAAGACTTTGGTATTTTAGAGAAACTGAAAATCAGATACAGATGTTATTTATAATTATGTTTTTATGACTGAACCCCAGATCATGGCACAGATGCTGATACTGAGCTGACCTTGCTGGCTTGCTTTCTCTCTTTTCTCTCCCTTCCTCTCCCCCCTTTCTCTCTCTCCTCCTCCCTCTCTCCCTCCTTCCTTTCTTCCCTCCTTTCTTCCTTCTTTGGTACTGAGAATCAAACTCAAGACCTTACACTTGCCAGGGCAGTGCTGTGCTGATGATGTGTATCCCAGTTGAGCCCATTTCTAAGGAGAGAATTCACATGCTTTGGCCTGACTCAGGCCATCTCTGTGGACTCAGTAGTTTTCACTGCTTTCTTCAGTATTGGGACTGTGTCCTGATGACCTACCTTGCTGCCCCGATGGTCTGGGCCCCATCTTGGATGGGCCTTTGGCAGTCAGTGGTGTCCCTGGCTTTCAGAAAGCACTTTTGTCCTTAGTGTCCTGTCAGCTCTTCTTGCTCAGGTGCTGCACAGCAGTGCAGCTGCTTTGGGCTTCCTTCTTGTGTGCTTTTTGAAGTCCTGAATGGTAAGTACCTTCTCAGGCAAGGTGTTGGCTTTCAGCTTGAAATTAGACATGTGGGGATTGCTTTCTAGATGTACACACTTCAGCTGCTTTATTCCAGTCTTAAAGTCCCTGAGGTCTGTAGCTTTGGGAATGAGAATTTGGCCTATGTCCTGAGCTGCGGTGGTGACATCTGCCTGTGTAGTCTCTGTCCCTGCATACACACTGGTGCCTTCTCAGCCTGCCCAGGACACGGTTTTTACAGTGTAGGAGGTTGAGGTGGTGAATGACTGGAAGGGAGCTCCGAGCTGCTGTCACTGTGGGAGTGGGGGTCTGGAGGATGTGTCTGACCATGCTGCCTGTGACAGCCCCCTTGTCCTCTGTTAGGGTGGTGGACACACAGGCCTTGCCCCCTCAGCACCTCCAGGTCAGACCCCATAGGCAACTATCTGCTTCCTCAGAAGTCTTCCTCTTTGAATTGATCATCTTTGACCAACTGAATGAAATTTATTTACATTCACCTTTTTTTTTTTTTTGGGTTTAATATTGGGGATTGAACTACCTTGCACTTGCCAGGCAGGTACTTATTCCACTGGGCCATCTCCTCAGCTCTTGAATTTTATTTTGAAATAGGATCTTGATAAGTTGTCCAGGCTGGCCCTGAACTTGTGATCCTCCTTCCTCAGCCTCCCAAGTAGTTAGGATTAAGAGGCAATTTAGACCCTATCTCAAAAAAACAAACAATTCCCTGAAAACTTGTATTTTACTTAATTTTCAGATATTATATTCAAAATTATAGACAGTGTAATAAAAATTTTTGTGATTGGTATCTGTTTAAATTAAGACAACTGGTACTATTTTGCTCTGTAGTTTTAGATACTTCTTTTTTCTCATTTTCCACAAGATGCAAGATGCTGCGGCTCAAGTCCTCCTTTTCCGTGTTTTCTCACTGCTTTCCCTTCTAGAGGAATTGATTTGTGCATGTGTCATGGCTTTGTTACACTCCCGTGACTGCCTTAATATATTTTGTGTTTTAAACACAGGCTTAACTATGCCAAATATATATATTTTTAGTACTTTGTGTTTTTCTTATTTTTTCTTTTAAAGAAAGATAAGAAAAGAAAATAAAAGCAATGTACAGAGTTTCAAAACATGATAATAAGAAGTTGACAGTGGTTAATATATTGCATATTGTTGGCTTCAAAGTAGTTGTTCAAATTACAAGATGTAGTAATGCTCAATGTACAAGATGCAAAATTAATCAACCAGTATAAGCACAAACTGATCCATGGACTAAAAGAAATTAGAAGAGCCAGCTAGATAGCATAGTGAACTAAAGTACCTGCTTTGGCAGAGCACAGCAGCCCAGGTTCAATCACCGCTGTGCCATGCTGGTCCTGACCCTGGGGTTGGCTGAGATAGCCCATGAGACTGGGTGTGGTGGTGGGCGTCTGTAATCCCTGAATTTGCGAGGCTGAAAACAAGAGAGTCACTACAAGTCCAGTTTATGAAGTGAGACCCTGTAGACCCTGTCCTAAATTCATAAAACAAGAAATTAGAAGTATAATTGTTACTATTTTGTGTGTATATACTATATATATTTGTGTGTATATATTATATATTTTAGTTTATTTATGTGTTTGGTACAGGGTCTCACTACACAGCTCAGACTCTTGGTGATCCTCCTGTGAGCCTCCCAGTGCTGGGATTACAGGCATGTGTCACCATACCTGGTCTTGGTGACCAGTGCCCAAGGGCGGGCCTGGCTTAGCATGTGGTATCAGGAATCGAACCCTGGTCCCTGGGCTTGCCTAAGCAGGTGCTTAGTCCTCTGGGCTATCTTGCTGGCCCTAGTATATACATGTAAGATATAAAATGTAAAATATATATTTATGATAAAATATATTCAGTTATATATGATTAATATATTTTAAAAATATAAAATACGCATTTTATAAATTTCATGATACACATATATTTTTCCTTTTTTCTCTTTTCTCCCATCCCAGTTGTTCTTTCCTTTTGAGCAGTTTCTTTCCCTTCATCAATATCTCTTGAAGGTTTTGTACCTTATTCTCTTAGTTTCTTACCCTAGGAAAGCAAAACGCTGTTTACAAATGCACATTTGATTTATTTTACTTGTGTGTATGGTCTTTACTTGATAGGGTCCTGCTTTGTAATTCAGGCTGGCCTCAAACTGGTGACAGTCCTCTGGCCTCAGCCTCCTGAGTGTGGGGATTACAGGTGTGTGCCATTGCAAAGATCATATTTTGTATTTTCTGATTGCCACAATTTTTCCCTTGTCGTGGAGTCATTTTTTTTAAGATAAAGATTTTATTAGGGAAATATGATAAGCACAAACAAACCAAGTGACAGAAAGAAAGCTCTAAGCAGGGCGTGGTGGCGCACGCCTGTAATCCCAGCACTTGGGAGGCTGAGGC
The DNA here is from genome assembly GCA_004027025.1 of Myocastor coypus. Taxonomy (NCBI): domain Eukaryota; kingdom Metazoa; phylum Chordata; class Mammalia; order Rodentia; family Myocastoridae; genus Myocastor; species Myocastor coypus. The sequence goes on along the minus strand of PVJA010026135.1, from coordinate 19,352 downwards.
AGGAGGATCGGTGCGAGTTTGAGACCAGCCTGGGCTACCAAAGTGAGCTCAAGGCCAGCCTGAACTGCATAGCGAGACCCTGTCTCAAAAAAAAAAAAAAAAAAAAGAAAGCTCTGAAAATGTCCCTTCAAGTCAAGTGGGGGACTGGTCTGAACCTCTTCAAAATAAAGTGGTGTTTGGGGGCTAAAACCTGGAGGATCACTATGAATCTGATCTGAGTAGTGAGACCCTGTAGACCATCGATTCTCAACCTTTCTAATGCCATGACCCCACAGTACAGTTCCTCATGTTGTGGTGACCTCAAACCAAAAAATAATTTTGGTGACTACTTCAAAACTGTAATTTTGCTACAGTTATGATTCGAAATGTAAATATCTGATATGCATTATGTATTCTCATTGCTACAAATCAAACATAATTTAAACATAGTAGACTAATCACAAAAACAGTATTTAATTATATGTTGAGAACTATTTATTACTAATTCCAATAAATAACATTTCACCATGGCATAGCACGGGTTTAAATATGTATTTTTCGATGGCTTTAGGCGACCCCTGTGTTTTGGTCGTTTGACCCCTGCTGGGGTCACGACCCATAGGTTGAGAACCGCTTCTGTAGGCTCTGTACTAAAAATACAAAAATAAATAAATAAAATAAAGAAAGATAAAAATAAAGTAAATTTCTCTGGCAGCCATTGAGCAGGTCTGAGTGGCTTGGCCAGAACACCCCACTCTACTCTCACTGTGGCCAGGAGCAGACAAAGGCAGAGTGATAGGAGCTTCAGGAAAGTCTGAGAGTGGGAGGGGGCCTTCACAGAGCTCAGGCGCTGGGCTCTGAACACCTGAGATACACTCAGCAATGCTAGGCCTTAATGGAAGGTAAATGCCTAGGCTGTTTCTAGGGGACCCCCCTGGACGTCTCCCTGTGCCACACCACACCAGTCTCAGGTGTACATGGCAGAGTGCCAAGACTGGACCTTTGGAAAAAGAAAAATAAAAAAAATCCCTGTTGCTCTTGAAGGGAGGAGGAGCTGGGCTGCTAGGCCTTCTCCTCATAGCCTGTGTTCTGTAAAGTGCATCCCTGCAGCAGGTGGTGCAGCTCTAGGTGAGAGTCTCGCCTTCTGTTACACGTGCGTCAGTGTACTCTGTCCCCTGCTCCAGTGCTGTCAGCCTCTTCAGGTTGTGAGTCTTGAATGGCAGGACATATTGAACGAGTTGAAAAAGTCCTTGATTTTCTTTCTTTCTTTCTTTCTTCCTTTTTTTTTTAAGGAAGGGTCTACAGGGGAAGGATGATCAGGGTCTCATTATTAGATTAGGCTTGTAGTGATCCACCTCTTTACAGCCTCCCAAGGGCTGGGATTGTAGGCATGCACCACCATGCCCAGTCTCAGTTGCCACCTCGGTGTGCCCAGGGGATTGTGGGGGGGTGGGTTGGGGTAGGGCTGGCATGGCAGGCCCGGGGATCGAACCCCTGGCCCCTGCAAGTCCCCCGTTTTCTTGATGCTGCTAGTGATGAGCTCAATGTATTCTCAGTTTGCCTAGTCCTGGCAAATCTCCCCACTGCACAGAATCCTCTTGTCTGGCCATGGCAGCTGCCTGAAAAGGAGTAACTGCCCAAGCATTTTCTTCAGTCTTTTCCATCTATTTTCTTGGTCTCTTTAGGTATATAAGCCTTATATTCCTTGTGTGTCGTGCCTCACTGTGGTACACGCATGCTTTCCCATGCCTTGTGGATAGTTTGTTGGAATCCTAGGTGTGAAGACTCCTGCTCATCTCCCCTTTCATGTAGTGTTGTCATGGGCTCTTGATTTTCCATAGGAGATTTCGTGTCATCTTGCACAGACCAGAGTGCCCTGCAGAGATGTGAGCCTGGGCAACCTGGCTCTCGGGGAGTTGTTTCCCATGCTCTTGAGGGCCCATGCCAGCCCTTCCTCTCTGCCTAGCTGCTCATCTTTTCTTTTGTGTCCCAAGTCCTGTTTGTGGATGTTAATGTTCCTCTTGCCTGGTTCTAGCTTTCAGTTGTGGCCTTTTCATTACTGATGCTTAGAAATTTCTCTTTGTTTTTGGTCTGTTTAGCTCCAAACTAATTAGGGTTGAACCAAAATTTTATGTGATTGCAGGTAAAAGTGCTCTTTGTTATATAATCTGTGCCCTAGGTGACTAGGGGTTGAACCTGGGATTTCAAACATGCTTGACACCTACTCTGTGACTGAGCTGCATTTTCAGCCTTTAAAAAATTTCTCTTTAAACATTTTATTTTATTTTATTTAAGAATTTATTTTATTTTTCTTGTTTCAGAACTTTTGTTTATTTTTATGGCCAGCTCACCCTGCCCTGAGGGCAGGGCTGGCACAGCATGTGGTGCCAGGGATTGAACCGTGGTCCCTGAATCTGCCTAAGCTTTCTTAAGCAGGCGCTTTAGACCACTGAGCCATCCGGCCGGGCCCCAAACATTTTATTTTAAAAAAGGGTCATGCCAGGTTGTCCAGGCTGGTCTTGAACTTGTGATCCTCCTGTCTCAGTCTCCCAAGGACTAGGATTATAGCTGTGAGCTGTGCCTTAGCTATCTTTTTCTCCAAAAGGAACACAACATGCCTTTGAACATACTGTCATGTTTTTCAGAAACAGAGAATTGTCCATGGCAAAATTTCAGATACCATGTTAGTAACTTTTGGTTTGGGATTTGCTAATATTTATATTTTTTATTCTAATGAGGGGAAAAAATTTGTGTCTTTCCCTATAGACACATGTGCTATTTTTTTTTTTTTTTTTGTCTTTTTGAGACAGGGTCTCGCTGTGCAGTTCAGGCTAGCCTTGAGCTCATTTTTGTAGCCCAGACTGGTCTTGAACTCACATCAGTCCTCCTGCCTCAGCCTTCCACGTGCTGGGATTATAGGCATGCACCACCACGCCCGGCTCACATGTGCTATTTGTAACATTTACTTGTTTATGGCTTTGTGATTAGGTTTAAGCAAGCTAATGTGTTGGTTGGTTGCAGCCCTGCTCCATTTCTTCTCCCGGATGGTCTGGTTCGTTTGGTGAATAAACAGATAAGCTGGCATTTGGTACTAGCAAGGTAAGGAGGGGTGAAATTACATGTGTTTCTCTTTAAGTTGGCCTTTAATTTTTATCATGGGCATTCTTTTTGGGGCCTTTAGGACTTTCATGCTCAAATTCTTGGTTGCATATGATCAATACTGTCTAGAGATATTTATTCAAACTACATTGAGTCACTTTTATGCTTTTTATTGTTGCCTGTATGGACATCTGATTATAAGGTCAAAAGATAACTACCAACTAGTAAGAGGCAGAGCAGAGCATGAGCTCAGGCCTCCCTCCTCAGCCCGTTCTGTTGGTCCCTAATATGCAGTTTCAGCCACTGAAAGCCAAGGAGGAGAGATGACAGTTTTCTTAGGCAACATGGTTTTCATCCTATGATTAATGAAACAATTTCATATGCCATGTCTTGCCTCAGAGAAAAATTCCAGAGATGTTCTCTGTGAGATATATTGGTAACAAAATATGTAAATGTAAAATCAGCCATATATCAACATAATGTCAAGCAATAACATACAAGAAAATGTTCAATCGTTTAAAAAAAGGATAGTTAAAGCTAAAAAATTTACAAATATTGTGGCTTTTATAAATAATTTAATCTGTATTGAAGATACCAAATGAGTAGCTGTTGGCTTGGGGTTTATAGTACAGATAGTCACAATGTATTTTCTCTTTCTTTCTTCCCTATGAAAGCAATGGGAAGCTGCTGGCTGCTGTTCAGGACCAGTGTGTGGAGATCAGGTAACCACTGACACTCATTTTTAAGGGTTTCCTTAAGAAAAACTACTTGATGGCTAGTGATAGGTTTTCCATGGTGTTGCAGCAGAGAAACAGGTACAAGGAAAAAGGGAAAGGGGCTTTATTTTCTTGGAGGACATGGAGTGAATTCGGGAAGATAAGGAATTCTCCTAGTTGGAACAAAGGGAGACTGAGACTTTTATGGCCTTTTGCCAGGGGTGGGGTTTGAGGAGGATGTTTAGATTTACCTAAGGAGCTGATTGGGGCCTTCCCTGAGGTGGCAGGACAGGTGGAAGGAAGTTGCACCCTGGGCTGAGTTCGAGAAGGGGAAGTGGGAAGATAAGCTGTTGTTTTAAGGGCTTCAGCCATATTAGATGACCACCATAATGATTCAGCAATTCATGCTAGGGTCAGAACCTATCAGCTAGGAGCTAAGTTTTGAAGCTTTTCAAAGGCAGAGTATTTAAAACAATTTGACTACCAAATCACTTACTCTTGTGTAGTATGAAGCGCTGTGTGGATGATGCTTACTTGCCCTCTCTCTCCTTCCTCTCTCTCTCTCTCTCTCTCTCTCTTTCTTTCTTTCTGGTCTTGGTCTTTTTGAGACAGTTCAGGCTGTACATTTCAGGCTGGCCTGGAGCTCACTTTGTAGCTCAGACTGGTTTGAACTTGCACTGATCTCCTGCCTCAGCCTCCTGAGCGCAGGGATTACAGGTATGTACCTCCACGCCAGGCTCATATAGTGTTTATTATCACATAGAAAAGCTGCATAGTCTACAAGATTTGTATTGTCTTTGTTTTCTCTTTTTTGTGGGCTGAGAATTGAACCCAAGGCTTTTAAACCCTTTAAAGGCCCCAATCCCTTTAAATTTTTTTTTTCTTCTTTTAAAAAATTTAAGATAGATCTTGCTAAGTTTCCCAAGGTGAGCTCAAAATTGCAGTTGTTCAGCCTCAGCCTCCCAGAGGGGTGGGATTATGGGCCTATACGATCTATCATGCCTGGCTTGTCGTGCCTTAGATATCCACCATAGTTATTAATGTGAAACTGTTGTTTTGATTTTGCATATATTTTTTAGGTCTGCTAAAGATGATTTTACATCTATTATTGGGAAATGTCAAGGTAAGGGTTTCCAAAATATTTAAAAAAAGAAAATTTCAAATTATAATGTGTTATAATATTTGGCAAATTAGAATAAATATTGACTAAATATTTGTTAATAATTATTATGCATGTTTAATGACAGTTATAAATGTCAGTAATTTTTCTTAATTCCTTGAATATTTTGCATATTGGGTGGATTTGACATTTAAACTTTATAAAATAGCTAAGCTAATTTGGGGATAAAGTAGTTGTAAGTATCTGTAGTGTTTTGCTTTGGATTTAATGATGTTAAGGTTGGTCAGATACAGACTAATGCAAACATCTGGGATTGATAATTCTTCGGTATAGTTAGCAAAATTTTGTTGAATGTGTAATATGAAGTGTGATAAAAATCCAGTGAATGTTTATAGTAAAAGATAGATTGTCATTAATCTCCATCAAAATATTTCTTTGTGCTTTAATTGTACTTACCCCACCATCCTTGTGCCTTTCTGTGGCAGCTGTGGAGTCCTCTTTGCTGAGGGTCTCCAGCTGTTCTGTCCTGGCTGCCTCATTGTCCTGCATGGATTCCAGATGTTTCTCTTTCTTGATCATTTGGACTTTGGGGATGAGCTAGCAGTTGAACAGAGCCACATCTGGTGACTGAGGTGGGTGAGGACACAGTGTGACATATGTTTCCTGTGGGTGGCACAGCAGCATCCTGTATTTTTCATCACAACTGGAGAGATTCTCAGAAAAGATTCTCAGAGCTGCTGCAGAAAGTGGCAAGGACGATGGGATGAGTGTGTTTGAACTGAGGGAAGGATTTTCAGGGAGATAACGGCAGTATATCTTTCACTGTACCACATGTTTGAATTTTTTATTTATTTATTTTTAATTTTTGTGTATTTGGTACAGAGTTTCACTATCCAGCTTGGACTCATAGTGATCCTCCCGTTTCAGCTTCCCCAGTGTTAGGATTATAGGCATACCTTACCACTCCCAGTCTTGGTGGCCAGCTTGGGGTATCCAGGCCCGGGCGGGCACAGCATGTGGTATTGGGGAACTGAACCGGGTCCTTGTGCTTGCCTAGGCAAGTGCTTAGACTGCTGAGCTATCTCTGGTTCTGAAATTTTTCTTTAGTATTTGCCATATGTCTTTTTTCTCTGTAGTTTTTTGATGGTGCCTCATGTGTGCATGAACTGTCTCGCTATGTGCTTGGGTTGTGATTGTGCATGAAAAGCATGAGGATAGGGCTGGGGATGAGACTCAGGCTCCTGGGCCACACGCACACGCATAGTCTCCTCCCATCACCTCTGTCCCTGCTTTGAACACTGTCGTCTGCCATTGGGTTATGAATCTGTCAATGTCTTAAGGCATCGATGCACTTAGACCCTTGGTGACCATTCACCATCTGGGAGCCCCCCTCCAAGTACAGGAGCCTGTTTGGGGCATGTTAGATCCAAACCATAGCAGAAGCTCAGAGGACTTTATCAGGTAAACAGATCTCTTGCCTCTGTGCTGTGCACACTCGTGCCATTTCTGTGCTTAGTGGTCACATCGTGCTCAGGGCAGTCACTGTGGTGGTGACACAGTGTGCCAGGCATTAAGTGCTTTACATGTGTATTCACATTTAACTACAAGCAGTGGTCTGTGTACTTTATCTTAAAGCAGTGATAGGATAGAGTAAATCTTTGACAGTAAAAGAGAACAGTGTGTGGGGTGTTATGGTTTGTGTCTAGTTGTCCCCCCCAAAGCTTCATGCAGTCTTAGGGTGGCTTCTGGAGTTTGTGATTGTATTATTGTAAGTGTGGGTGCTGCATCCACCGAGGGGCAGTTAATTTGCATTACAGTGTAAGGAGGGGAGAGAGGCTAGCTAGCTGCCTGAGCTGCTGCTTCTCCCTCTTTGCTGCCACTGCCACCATGAACTGCTGCTCTCTGCTATATGCTACTCTGCCTTGGAGACAGCTGAGTATAGACTGAAGCTTATACCAACTGTGAGCTAAGTAATACTTTCTTCTTAATTTTGGGTGTCAGGTATTTGTCCCAGCAATGAGAGAAGAGTAACTGAAATGGGCTGCCAGCAGTTTTGGATGCTGCACAGTGGGAGGGTAGGGAGGATCCTCTCATGGGAACACTACTCTCAGACTCTTGTCTGGTGCAGTGTTAGTGGCTCCAGCTAGTTTCCTCCTCAGCTCTGTCTCCTCAGGCATCTAGAGGTGTTGGGAGAGTGGAGATCATCCCTCGAGTGTGGATGATGCTGGCCTAAGCCTTGGGCTCGTGCATGCTAGGAGAGTGCTCTCCTGCAGAAGCACAGCAACAGTCCTAGAGATCATGTGTGCACACAGTTGTTGGAGATTTTGCTTCTCTTAACAGTGTTAGCCAGGAACACTTTTCAAACGGTACTGTTGGCATTGTCTTCTAAAATCTGCACTCTTCATTCTTTTCCAGAACCACACAAATGTCTGGAAAAACCCAGGGGTAAAGTTTAGTTTCCAGGTGGCAACTAAAGCCTTGTCTTAGAATGAAAATGTGTCTCAGTGGGGACACGCTAAGTGTGGTGAAGTGGCTGTTCATAGCTGTAGGTTACAATGAAAACCAGTCATTCTGAGGAGCTTATTTGCCATAGAGTCCACATCCATCCATCCATCCCCTCAACATGTGATGAAGGGAGCAGTGACAGTAGAAATGCATTTGTGGAGTTCAGTTAGCAAGTGAATATTTTCCAGGCAAAGTTGTCCTCTCATCTGGTTTTTATGTAGTAGTTGTGTGTGTATTGGCGTTTTATTTTGTGTTACCATTTTTGTGTCTACTTCCAAATTTGATATTTCTTTGTAGTTGTCTTAAAGACAGGGACCTGATTTTCTTTTCATTTTTCTTTAATTTAAAAAAAAGACAAAAAATTTTTGTTCCTGGGTGTTGGTGCATGACTGTAGTTCCAGTGCTCAGGAGACTAAGGCAGGAAAACTGCTGAGAGTTCCAGACCAGCCTGGGCTACATAATGAGTTCAAGGCCAGCCTGTGCTACTTACTGAGACCTTGTCTTGGAAAAGCAAATGCAAAACAAAGTAGCATTTACAGAGTGTGTGCAGTGGACCTTTCTTGGATTTTTAAGAATATACTTCTGTTGTTTTGTTTTTTGAAATGTCACACTGTGTAGTTCAGGCTGACCTTGAACACCAGAGATCCTCTTGCTTCAGCTGCAATTACAGGAGTGTACCATCATGTCCAGCGCTATTTGAAATACACTTTTTAGCGGGCGTGGTGGCTCACGCCTGTAATCCCAGTACTCGGGAGACTGAGGCAGGAGGATCGGTGCGAGTTCGAGACCAGCCTGGGCTACAAAAGTGAGCTCAAGGCCAGCCTGAACTGTATATGTATAGCAACACCCTGTCGCAAAAAGACAAAAAAAAAAAAAAAAAAAAGAAATACGCTTTTTACATAACCATAGTCACAGTGCAAAAATTTATGATATCAGGTATTCTTTGCTCATAGAGAACATGTGATACAGAAAGCAAATGGAGTGTGAATTCTTCCTAGCACCTTATTATTAGGTAGAGAGAAGATCTTAGTTAGTTCTAGCTGGTGTTCTTGAGTGATGGCTAACCTGCTTCATTACTATGCCCTGTTGATAGAGATGTTTGAGAGACAGAAGCTTCATGTGTGACAGGAACGTGGCATGCGCTCTGCTCCGGGTCTGGAGTGGCAGTGTCGAGTGAGACCTTGTCTGAGAAGTGTTTTAAAATCACAGTTCCTTTAAGGGCTGGTGAGATAGCTCAGTACACTAAACATGCCTGCTTTGTCAAGCGTAGGGACCAGCGTTTGATCCCTGGCACCACATGCTGCACCAGCCCTGCCCTTGGGCATACTGAGCTGGCCACTGAGTTCTGGCCTGGTGGCACATGCTGGTAATCCCAGAACTGGAGCAGTGGGAAACAGGAGGATCACTACGAGTCTGAGCTGTGTAGTAAGTTCCTGTACCAAAGATATAAATTAAAATAGACAAAAGATAAAACAACAACAACAAAAAAACTGTTCCATACAAATTTTAGGAACTTTTTTTCCTAATTCTACAAAGAATATCATTAGTATTTTGGTAAGGATTACATTGAATCTATAGATCATTTAGGTAATTTTAATTGTATTGCCTCTTGCAATTCATGAACATAAAATGCCTTTCCACTTTTTTGCTTTCCTTTTCAATGTCCTTCATCAAAATTCATAGTAGAGGCCCGCCTGAACTACAGTGAGACCCTATCACAACAAACAAACAAATAAACAAACAGATCATAGTTTTCATTGCAAAGATTTTTCGCCTTTTCTTTGATTAAATTTATTCCTAAAGATTTTATTATTTTTGTGGCTATTGTGATGGGGTTGCTTTCTGCATTTCTATTTCTGATAATCTGATGTTGATACTGTGTTGAATAGAGGTGGTAGAGGTGGGGACCTTGTCTAGTTCCAGAGCTTTGAGACAAAAAATCCAGCCTTACTGTGCAGCTCAGGGTGACTATTGGGTTATTGTGTGTGGCCAGCATTCCACCAAGCCCTGGGACAGTTCTGCTCAGTGCTCTTGTCTTGGTCAGTTTGGATCTTATCAGAGGCCTTATTTACTTATTTGTGTTTCTGTACATGTGTGACCAACAGTTTGAGAGAAACATGGTGAATGCACAAATTAAAGAATTGGGAGCTGGGTCCAGGCAGATAGGTTGGTGGTCTAAGTGCCTGCCTAACAAACACAAAGACCCACTTTTGATCCCAGGTACCACATGCCCAAGTTTCATCCCCAGTACCACATGCCATGCTGGCCTGGGTACACAGAGTGTACCATACTGATCCCAAAACTGGACTTGGTGGTGCATACCAGTAATTCTAGGGATAGGGAGGCTCCAATAGGAGGCTAACTATGAGTTGGGGCTGTGTAGTGAGACCCTGTACCAAGAAAATACATAAATAAATAAATAAGAAAGAAAGAATTGGGAGAGGGCACTTGTTCTCCTACCAATTTCTTTTTTTTTTTTTTTTTAGTATTGGGGATTGAACTCAGGGCTTTGCACTTCCCTACCTATTTCTTTAGTCCTGGCATTCCAATTCAAATAGGAACAAAGAAAATAAGCAACAGAAACTTTAAACCTAATAGTTTAGAGTTTCTCAAGACTCTTTTTTTCTTTGATAGCTAGCAGCCTTTCTGTTTTGCTGCAAAATTCAGGATAGGAAAGAATTGAGGTGCAGGGTTAGTATGAAAGTCTTGACTATCAAAGTCTCATGACAGTGACTGACCAAAAACAGCTCTAGGTTTGTCTGCCTCTGTGCCTCTCTTCCCTTCTGCTCCTATTTCTTCTCATTCTGTGTCAGCACCAGCATCTGATATATTTAACAGGTCTCAGTTGCACTTTCTGCTTTTTAGTGTTGAAGACACTGAACTCACTGGATTGGAGTTATTTTCTGCCCAAATCTAGAAAATAACTAGAAAATCCCCAATCTATTGGCTTCTTCTGGGTGTCTGTGACCTCAGCACTTTGCCATGTACTATCCCTTTCCTGGTGAGGGCACATCTTACTGCTGTGCTTTGCTGTTGAGTGGTGTTAGGCAGCTCCTGGAGTGGTGTGATGTGCGTACTTTAGTGCTAAAAAGTTGAGCCGGGTGTGGTGGCACACGGCTATAATCCCAGCACTTGGTAGGCTGAGGCAAGAGGATCAGTGTGAGTTTGAGACTAGCCTGGGCTACGAAAGTGAGCTCAAGGTCAGTCTGAACTGCATAGCGAGACCCTGTCTCAAAAAGACAAAAAAAAAAAAGTTAAAACTAAAAATGTTGGTGACTTTTATAACATCATTGATAAGAGCACCTCTTTTCTTCTCTTGCAGTTCCAAAGGACCCCAAGCCCCAGTGGAGGCGGGTAGCTTGGAGCTATGATTGCACACTGCTGGCCTATGCAGAGAGCACTGGCACCGTGCGGGTGTTCGACCTCATGGGAAGTGAGCTCTTCGTCATTGTCCCGGTATGACCTGCCACAGACTGATGACTTTTTGGGCAGGTGTGAGCCATATTTGCATAGATGCTTCCATAGAGAAATGTAAAAAGGGTAAAGACAAGCATAACTTAAAATAACAGAAATTAGACACTCAAAATCTAGTCAGAGAGCTGTGTCTGTAGTACTCTTTTGTATTCTGTAATGTGCTGTGTACATGTGTCTGAAACAGGAGGGCTTACTGAGCCATCAGAGGCCCCGCAAAGAGTAAAGGTGCCTAAGTGAGTGCTTTATGAGTGTGGGAGAAGATAAGTGCCATTTTCCCCCCATATCACTGTATGGAGCAAGAGTAGAATAAGGTGAGCCAGGGCAGGCTGGGGACAGGAAGCCAGGTCTATGGAGCACTTGCTTCTGGCTGGGTGGTGTTCAGATAGCTGGCCTGGTAGGCTTTAAGTCAGGTTTTCTTTTTTTAAAAAAATTAATTAATTAATTAATTTTTTTTTCTTTCTTTCTTTCTTTGTTTTTTTTTTTATAAAAAGCCTTTTCAAAGATTGTTTTGATATAGCTCCTTAAGTAAATGGGTTGATAGGGAAAGAGGGTGGTGTGGTATATTGGGGTTAACTGTTATAGTATAAACTGTGAGTCTTTAGAGAAATATTTTTATTAGTACTAATATTACAGCATATGATACATTGGTTAAAACATAAGCAAAATGTTGGAAGAAAAGAATGCAAGAGCTCTAGGGAAATGTAGGTTCTAGTCAGGCCAGGTTCTGTAATGTGAGACCCAGTGATGCAGAATATAAAACAGCTACGTCTCCCCCAGCAGTGGTTCTGCGGTGGACATTCCAGGCTGGTCAGCTTTGCTGCACACAGTTTGCTGTAGTTGCTGAAGATGGCTCTGCCTTTTGCACTGTGCTTCCCAGGTCACACTAGTCACTGATAGTCTAAAAAAAAATAGCCCAAAAGTGCACATCTAGCCAAGTTTTTATGGGCTGGGCCTAGAAATGGTCATTTTTTTTTGCATTACAGTTGTGTGAGACTTAATTTTATCTAGAGGACTGGCAAAGAAATGCAGTCCCTTGCCTGGGAAACCACATTCTTTTTTTTTTTTTTTTTTCTTTCATGATTTAATAAGTCAGGTTTTCAATGTTTTCTTTTGTTCTTTTTTTGTGGTGCTGGATATCAAACTCAGGACCTTGCACTTGCCAGGCAGGTACTTAACTATCTCCCCAGCTCATATATTTCAATGTTGACCGTCTTTTTGGTTGTCTTTTGCCTGTCCCTACCGAGTGACGCCCCTGTGTCTCCCAGCCATGGTTTTTACTATAGCACAAGATGTTGTTATAAAGTTCCATCAATGAAATTTTAGTAGGAGAAACAACTTTTGGGAGTGTGAATTCATTCCGTTACAGAAACAGACATTGAAAGAGAAACTGGAAAAGAGAATGGTTGTCATACTTGTAATTGTGTTCAGCTTTACACCTGATTAACGATTGTACTTGAGTTATTTATTTATTTATTTATTTATTTTGAGGAATAAACTGTATAGATGCAATCATTTTATTTTATTTATATTTTTCTTGTTTCAGAAGCTTTGTTTGTTTATTCACTCATTTTTATGGCCAGCTCAGCCTGTCCCGAGGGCAGGGCTGGCGCAGCATGTGGGACCGGGGGTCAAACCACTGTCCCTGAAGCCGCCCAAGCTTTCCCAAGCAGGCGCTTTAGACCACTGAGCCATCCCGCCGGGCCCCAGAGTTCTCATTTAATATTCACAGCAGTCCTCAGGGTGGGACAGCATCTGATTTTATAGTCTAGGAAGCAAATTGAGGGAAGCAAAGTGACTGTCCCAGGACAATCTGGTTGGCTGGGTCTCTTCTAGGAATCCTGTGCTTTTAGTGACTGTCTTCCTTCATGTGAACAGGACAGTACTGAGTAGCACAGTGGCTCTACTTTGGCTGTGTCTCAGCATCTCCTAGGGGCTTCCTGAGGAGGTAAAAAGCAAAGCTGGACCCAAGTGAGTGCCTGGCTCACCATAGAGGTTCTGCCTAATTGACCTGTGTAGGACCTGGAAGTTCATGGTGTTTGCAGTACTGAGAGCCAGTAATTTTGAGAGTAGTTTTCAGTCAGAGAATGAAAATAAGTGGAAAATCCTGGAAAATGTACCTTGGGTCTAGGTTATGGAAGTCCCATGGCTACTGAATAGGTTCTGAGGAGATCTATGGAAAGGGGAGCTGGGGCTCTCTGCCCACCCTGCAGGTCTTATCAGGAGCAGTGTGTAGGAAAGACTCAGATTAACTTGTGAGCAGAGGATGGAGTCAGCTTCCAGGGGCTGCCTGGTGTGCTGGGGTCTGGCCATTACAATCTGAGTCCAGTAGTACCAGATGCCTCCTGGTAAGACCTCACTGTCAGTCAGGGCTCTTGAGGTGACTGTTCCTCTTGGGGAGACCCATTGTTGCCTCTGGAATCCCAGGTGACTGGGTTTCAGGCAAAGGCCAGAGGCTCGCAGGCCCTGATGGGTAGGTGAGCGTCCCTGCAGATCTCTTATCTTCATGTCCTCAGCCACCTGGTGAGGCAGATGGCAGGTGGAGCTTTTTCGGCTTAGGCCACTGCTGGCAGTGGATGTTAACACTTGGAAGCCATGCTTTGGGTGGGGATACGGCTCAGTGGATGGTGCATACTTGGCAGTGGGAATGGTTGAAAGAGAGAAGAAGCCACTTTTAGGTTTCTGTCATTTTGCAGTGGATATATGTTTTGAATAAAAGGGTACTTCTCTACCCCTCTCTCTACTTGAACATGTCATTCAAGGTTATATATTGCTGTGTTGCCTGAATAATTCAGTTCCTTCTCTTCTTCAGGCTTCTAGTTTTGCTGGTGATTTGAGCTGTGCCATTGCTGGATTGATATTTTTAGAATACAAAGCCAGTGCACAGTGGTCAGCAGAACTCTTGGTCATCAATTACCGAGGAGAACTCAGGAGTTACCTTGTCAGGTAAAAGGTGCCTTGGAAGTCATATTCTGTATAATGTCATTTCTGTGCTTTCATATCATGTACTGATACTACTTTATGTCCTTTGGCATATTGCTATGAAATATTAGAAATATAATTGGAAAGTTGAAAGAATTGCATAGTGAACACCCATGTATTTCTAGTTGGGTTCTGTGATTAGGATTTCACTGTGCTTATCTATTGCATTTTTACTATGTATTTATCTTTCCATCTCAGGGGTTTTTGCATTAGCACAGTGGTTTAAGCACCTGCATGGGCAATCCCAGTCAAGCACAGGGGATGGTGATTTGATCCCCAGACTCACCCTTAAGGCAACGTGAAATAGCCAAAAAAAAGTCCTTCATCTTTCTATTACTTTAATATATTTTTTATGTATTTCAGAGTAAGCCAGAGATGTCAACACTTAGACTTATGTGCATATCATTAATTACAGCTCAATGTTTGATTAGTGTCTTTCCAGTAGAATTTCCCTCCTGCACAAATCTTAGTTCTGCAATTGGGAGCTGGAACCAGTGTGTGCTTTTGTGCAGTCCAAAGCTCTGTGACACTCTGGATGTCCCCCCTGCCTAGGAAGCTCCCTTGTCTCCTTCCCAGAGTGTCTGTCCACATCCATATCCACCCCCCCAGGACAACTACTATTTAAAGGTCAAGATGAGTTTTGTCTGTTCTGATAATTCACATTAATGGAATCGTGTATGTTGACCTTTCATCTAGAGCTCCCTGAATTCTGCATAATATTTGAGATTTAACCATATTTTACATCATGCAGTAGTTTATTCCTGTTTTACCAATAGTATTTCATGAGTATGGACAAATGTCTAGGTATTTGAATGTAGAAATACAAGCGTCATGTGACTTGCTTATCCATTTCTGTGTGGGTAGGCTAAGTTTCTAGTGCAGACCTGCTGAAATATAGCGACTTTGGCTAGCCTTGTATAAGTATTTATGAAATATATTGTTATTCTTTTAAATGGTTTTCTAAATTCAGAATCATAGGTTAGATACATTTTATTTTTATAAGAATTGACCAGACTTTTAGCCAACATGATTGTATCTGTCAGTCACATTCCCACTTTAGTAAGTTGGAGTTCTGGCTGTTTTGTCTTCAGTGCTTGACATTACCTGTCATCTCTATGTTACAGACATTGTATTGAACATATAGTGATGGCTATTATAGTTTAGTGGTATTTATTTCTTATTTACCTTCTTAAATTTAGTGTTGGAACAAACCAGAGCTACCAAGAGAGTCATAGTTTCAACTTCAGTAGTTATTATCCTCATGGAATCAGTACTGCAATTTACCACCCTGCTCACAGGTAAGCAACCATTTGTGCTCAGGCTTAGGGGATTCCTGGCTGGGTCCAGAGACCTTGGCACAGATTCAGACAGAAGAGCCTGCCCATTCTGATTTTCTTGTTGGCCTCTTCATTCCACATTCCTGTGTGTAGTCTTGGTAAAGACCTGTAATACTGCAGTAGTCTTTTCTGATCATTCATGTGCCTTTTCCTGACTGACTGGTCTCTGAGCCTGATGGGGAGCTGGGGTCTTGGTTGAGGAATTTCTCCTGCTTGCTCACAAATTGCTCCTTCTTGGTCAAGTCGGTGTAGTAGTACTGAATTCACCCTTGTCTGAGAGCTCTTGGAGGCTGCAGCAGGCATCCCTCCTCTTCTTCCTTCCTTGCAGGCTGGTGCCATACTGTCCATGTGAGTGCCCCTCCCCTCCCCCCATGTCTCCTCCACAGCACTCCAGCCTTTGTTACTTGCCTTTGTCCCTGAGGTTGACTGGGAGCTTTGGCATTTACTACTCCCCAAAAAACTTTGCCCTTTAGTTTTGAGGATGAAGTGTACATGTACTTACAAATTACCCAAGCTGTTTGATTCTCCAACTAGAAAGAGTGTTCAATTTAGAGTCATATTAAGCTGCTTAAGTTCCAAATCTTTGGACTAATGGGTGACCATTGGCAAGTCGTTACACTGTGATCTTCCGACTATTTAATGCTTCATGATTTAATGTATATGCAAATTTTGTGGTCATTGGACAGTTTTATTTTGGAGTCTTTATGCTTAGAAAGCTCTCCCCCCTCCCCATTCTATCTCTCTCCTGTCAACCACTGTCTGGACTTTTGTTTCATTACCTTGCTTTTTTTTTTTTCTCTCTTGTTTCAGAACTTTTGTTTGTTTGTTTATTTTTATGGCCGGCTCAGCCTGCCCTGAGGACAGGGCTGGCGCAGCATGTGGTGCTAGGGATCGAACCACGGTCCCTGCAGCCGCCTAAGCTTTCCTAAGCAGGCGCTTAGACCACTGAGCCATCCTGTCGGGCCCCACCTTACTTTCTTTATAGTTTTAGCACTTACTAATGTTTAGTTTGATGTTCTGATTTTATAGAAACATAATTACATGCTCATACGGCTTGCTATGTTTATTATTTATTTATTTATGTTTGTATTTTAAGAAAAGGTCTACAGGGTGTTCAGGGTCTCACTGGTAGATCAGACTTGTAGTGATCCACCTGTTTATAGGCTCCCAAGAGCTGGGATTACAGGCATGCCTCACCATGCCTGGTGAAAGTTAAGTATATTCTTTAGGCAAAAAGAAGGTTTTCTTTTTGGTTCTGTAATCATTTGCAACTTGATGGCAGTCAGTGTGGAGATGGATTACTACATTAATGTTTTTATAAGAAAGTTGCTGTAAAGCAGAGGATGTGTAAATATCCTATTGTGAATGACAACATTTTTGCTAGATTGTTTATATTTTCCATTATGTGCTCCTTTTTAAGTGAAAGAAGGTAAAATATTCATCACATTTTTATTTATTTCCAATTTCTGTGGTAATGCCATGGTGTGCTATTTATCATGTATAAGAACTTTACAGATGTAAAATATATCAGTCAGGGTGGAGCTGGGATAAATTGGAAAGCAAACTCAGGCTTTTGTGTAGTGGGTTGTTTTGCTTAATGCTGTGAGCACAGTTGAAGAAGAGAAATTGAGCCAGCAAACTGGGTGATAGGAAACAAGAATTAATTGAGAAGCTAAGGACTAAGCTGTGTAGGTCTGTCTGCCCACTGGACTTCTCTTTCCAAGTCCTGAGTCACAGCCTCATGGAAACCCTCAGGCCCCAGCCCTACCTTTCCTGTCCAGCCCGGCACCTTTCCTCCCCTTCCCCTTCCTTCTCTTTTCCTCCCCTCTCCCTCTCTCTCCTCCCCCTCCCTCACTTTCCCCTTCCCTCTCTCCTCCCTTCTCCCCTCCTCTCCTCTCTCCTCCACGCCCCTGTCCTCCTCTAGCCTCCCATCTATTCCCTTCCCTTTCTCATGCAGCCATGGTAGCTCTACCACAGTAGTGTAAGTGACTAGAGACAGCAGGGAGTTAGTGAACCTGGCTGTGTGCCCCTAAAGCTGTATTTATAAAATATAGGCACTAGTGCGTTTGGTATGTGGGGACGCATGTGCATGTGGTGGCTGCAGTTTGCTGACATTTGTTTTCATAATTACAGGCATATTTAACTTCTTGTAGTCCATGAAATGCCTTTATTCTTTAAAATCTTTGTGGTATAGACTGGGGCCTGCTGCCCACATGTAAAACTCATATTATGGTATCAGTTTTTGCAAAAAGAAAGCTTTTTGAAGTCAGCCAGGGCCTAGTGGGATGGCTCAGTGGTCTAAAGAGCCTGCTTGGGAAAGCTTGGGCAGCTTCAGGGACCACGGTTCGATCCCCGATCCCTGGCACCACATGCTGCGCCACCTTGCCCTTGGGGCGGGCTGAGCCGGCCATAAAAATGAGTGAATAAACAAACAAAGGTTCTGAAACAAGGAAAAAAAAATTAAAAAAAAAAAAATTCCAAAGAAGTCAGCCAACAAAGAGTCAGCAGGCCCACTCAGTGGTCTCCCAGCTGCCCAGCAAGGAGAGTTAGGGGTAGGGGCTGCATCTCAGTGTTTGGGTGGTGTCTGTGATGACTCCCTCTATTTTAGTCCTGTGTTGGGCTAGTCATGGGTGGTGTGCAGGTCCAGCCCCTGCTTGGTACCTCACTGAGGATCCTAGATCTCTGGTTCCACTGAATTTCTGGTTCTCTTTCGTTCAGTGACAGCCTTGAGTCAGACTTTCAAAGTGTGTCCTGTAAACATGGATAGCATGCTCTTAAGACATTTTATGCAACAGTTAGCAATTATGAAAAAAAAATGCTTTTTTTTGACAGTAACAGGAATTGAACCCAGGGCCTTTATGCTGAGATATATCACCAGCCCATAAATCCATCCAGCTATCTAGCTATCATTTTGAGACAGGGTTTTGCTTAGTCATTGAGTTGACCAGACTAGACTTGAGCTTGTGGACCTTCTGCCTCAGCTTCCCAGACTGCTGAGATGACAGTGTGTACCACCATGCCTGGCTGAAATGAAATTACTTTTGAAATACACAGCAATGGAGAAAGAACTTAGCTCTGTTGTGCTTTGGGCTTTTGTACAGTTGGGAGAAGAGAGTCCTCAGAATTTGTTGGGTCTGTGAAAGTAGCTTGACTGAGTTTGCTGACTGGTGGTGACCAGAGTTTGGGTTCTGTCTTCTGGGGTGTCTTGGGCAGAGGTCTCACTCTTGTGATGACTGCGCTGGGAGTGGCTCTGAGGCTCCTGAGCGATGCTTCATAGTTGTAGAAGCCCTGTCTAGTGAGTGTCTAGTGGAAGGCCGTGGCCCATTGAGCAGACACGACTTCATTTGTGCTTCCTGTTGACTGTCCTCTGCCTGGAATGTCCATTAAAGTGAAACTGTCCACTCTGGCCTATTCCAATGGGATGAAGAGAAAGGGAGTAGAAGAGAGGGTGGGACTGGTGGTGGGGGAGAGCTGCTTGTACTGCCCAGCTGGTCTGAGGGACTCATTTTGATGTTGCTATGTATAGGCTGTTTAAAAATAACTAGATGAAACTAAGGCTTGCTGAGAAACAGCTATGGTAGACATAAATAGATGGAATTGCTGAGAATTACCTGACTGACCGTCGTGTAGCCTGTGACTGTGCTGAACTTCACAAGCATGCTTGCAGGCTTCCTGTTATTGGAAAGCATGAATATTCGTTTCCTTGAGCAGATGCCCATCTGTAGTTCCTCTGAACTGGAATCAGGGCTGTGTCCTCACAGCTCGGTGGTTCCCTGTGCACAGCTCTTGTTAGTGCAGTTGGCTCAGCTTCACCAAATCCTATGAAACAGGAGGTGAATAGAGGTCCCGGAACATGTCTGTGTTGTTTATAGTTCTACTTTCAGCAAGGAGGAGAGAGCCTGGTACATAATTGGTGCTCAACAGATACTTTAATTAAATGAATGAAAGCCTGACTTTGGAAGAATTAAAGTTTAAGGCAATGTAGAACATCATACAAATGAAAGAGCTAAAACAGGTTATTCTCAGATTTTTCTTAGATAATATTTTAGTCTTATTAACTCATGAGAGTATGAACTCCATGCACGGAGGAGGAGCTTGGTTTCTTTATGCTGTCTTTCTTTTTTTTTTTTTTTTTTTTTTTTT
>PVJA010026134.1:0-29996 GCA_004027025.1 Myocastor coypus | reverse complement strand
ATGTTGCTTAGAAAAAAAAAAAAAAGGAAAAGAATATACTTCTCTTTGGACTAAGAGGAGGCAGATACATACACAGTCAAATGTTCTGCAATTGCAGTGGGCCACCAGTGAAGCTTGTGATGTTGGAGGCTATTGAATCTAAGCCTCCTAAAACTCATCTCACCAATCTAGCTCTGCGTTTCATGCACTGTAATTAAGCATTTTTTTTCCTTGCTGGGTGGTCAAGGGCAAGTCGAAGCAAGACCTCTTAAATGTCCAAGCCTTGCTTCCCAGAGAAGTACTATTCTTTCTCCGTTCTCTATCATCACTATCTCTCTAGGAGGGACCAGCAGGCCCTTGCTCACCAGCTCTGCTTCTAGGGAAGGTTCTGGCACTGGGGCAACTCCAAAGGAAGTTGTGTCCTTTGTTTCCTCATCCAAATTCTCTATTAACTTCCTTTTCTCTGGTGTAGCTTTTATAGGGACTCAAGTGGAAAAGCTTGACTATAGTGATCATTCCAACTTCAGCCAGATGTTCAATAACACTGTGGATTGAATTTCAGTTCATTCTAATAGGTATTCTATTTGATTTCGCCAAGTACCTCTGGTAAATTCATTATCTTCCAGAGCCCATACCTCACCCTTTATTATCATGAATAGTTCTTTCTTCTACTTCTTTGAAAGGACCATATCATTTAATGTGAACTTTCTGATTCCTTCCTTTTGCCCTCGGTAATTCTTCCAATTTACCTATTCTTTCCATTCTTTCTCTATTCTCAAGAAGAAGTGGCCCCTCATTTGTTCTTATATTAATCTTTCATATGTTTTTCATATTCCTTGTTCTCTAGCGTCTTTCTTTAGAATCATATCCCCTATTGTTTTCTTACTTTTTTTTTTAAATCAATGGCTTCTTTGGCCTGAAGAATGACTCATACTTTTCCTTGAAAAAACTCTTCTTTTAATTTTCTTTCAGTACACATTTATCCCTCTTCCCTTCACCATCAAATTTCTCTGAAACATTGCCTGACTGTTATATGACTGTGTGATTTGTTATATGGATCCCTGAAATTAGTGTTGTATTCCCACCAGTTTGTAGGATCACCCCTGTAAGGGTCATACCAATCATCTCCAAATTATCTTACTCAACAACTTTTCTATTGTCTGTACCTGCAGCCCTAAGGTGCTTCACACTACATTACATACCCTTCTTCCATATCAGAAAATCAGAAATAGAGTTCTCTTCCTCTTCCTTCTGACCCCATCCGTCCATCCCTCCTGCACTCCAACTCTACCCTCCTTCCTTACAAGTTTCATTCAGAAGCCTTCAGGAGTTTTCTCTGCACCAATTACTTTCAAATATGCATATTTACCCATAACTGGTCTCAGGTACTTTAATGTATAATTTCGACTTCCTTCTAAAGATAGCTCAAAAGCAACTTGAAAACCAAAATTAATATCCTCCTCTCACATCCTTCCCCTCATGATCTGTTCCTCTTACTTAAGAGAATTACAGTTATCTTGAAAACCAGGCCATATGACTCAGTCTTCAATTCCTCTCTCTTCCCATAGCAAAGCTGTATCGTATCTAGTGAGTCAGAGGATAGTATCACTGAAAAAAACAATGTCGGTGGCATCTAGTCTCCCCTCTCCTTTTCACCTGGTAATAGAAAGCACAGAGGAGGGATTTGCCTGAATATCTTGAGCACTCGTCCTACACCCTCCATCTGTCATACCATAAAGAAACATCTGAAAGTGAAGAATACTGCTCAGGAAGAGAAACCACAGAAGAACATCTCTGTCAGTTCCTTGGCAGCTTGGGAGTGGATAAAGACACGGCCAGCTTGGGGAAGATCGGATGCTCCAGAGGTGGAAATGATTTAAGTGAGAAGGAGAGGCACTGGCACAAGTGTGTCCTACATTAACTCTGATAACGAATGAAACACTTCTGACAAATGACCTTGTGCTCATCCAGTCTTCAGATCAAAACTCTTAGGCAGGAACTGAGGCAGAAACACCACTGGTGCACTGGTGATGGCAGAGTATTTTCTAGTGCCACTAACCAGTGAAGATGGTGACAACCATCTGGAGATGTAGGCTTCTTACGTTTCCCAGCAGACCACAGGTACTCGGCCATGAGAACAACAACTGATGTCCTCCACCTCTCTCGCTCACCGGCACATGTGGTATATTTAAGCATTTACACGTGTCACCTAGTGTGTGTTGGGTGTTAGGCATGTGAAGGAATCCTTCACAGAATCCCGGCTGTAAGAAACCTGCAGTGTAGTGATGCAGTTATGAGCAAGCATGTCACAGAGGTGGTCTATAGTTGGGGTACTGGACGGTGGGTGGACGGAAAAGGACCCCTGCACAGAGAAAGAATGCGAGGGAGGATTTCCCTGGGGAAGCAGAGTGCCACACACGAGGCCCCAAAGAGCAACAGGACTAGCTGGCGGAGTGCAAAGAAGAGTGATCTTTAAGACAAAGATGATCAAGCCAATGTCCACAGCAGGGAAATTAATATTCCACTTGGCAGCTCTCAATAGACTAAAAATACCTACTGCCTGAAATTACTTGCTCAATCTGCACCTTGGAAACTCCTTCTAGGGTGGCAAGAAAGGGAGGTAGAGAAGACAAAGGGGAGTAAGGTCTTAAATGTACTGCAGTACAAAAAGAAACAGAAGGGCCCGGCGGGATGGCTCAGTGGTCTAAAGCGCCTGCTTGGGAAAGCTTGGGCGGCTTCAGGGACTGGGTTTCCATCCCCGGCACCACATGCTGCGCCAGCCCTGCCCTCAGAGTGGGCTGAGCCGGCCATAAAAATGAGTGAATAAACAAACAAAGGTTCTGAAACAAGAAAAAAATAAAAAAGAATAAAAATAAATAAATAGAAATAAGGAAGAAACAGAATCCTTAACTTCTCCATGGTTAGTTTGCAAAATAACATTATGTGAAGCTTCACGTTGAGCGTTATCAGAAAATATTTATGATGAAAGTATCTTCCTTCTGTACAGCAATAAGCATGAAGTTTTGCATCTAGCAAAGCAGGAGAAAAATCATGCTGCAGTAATGGCAGATATTATTTCCTAATAGCAAATGATATCTCATAGTTTTGAAGGTTTATCAATTATTTTTGAAGATCCATTTGACCTAAGACTGAAAATCTATCCTGACCACAGAAAATTTAGATTAACGAAGAAGAAACTTTTCCAAACAGTTTTGCTTTATCTTTCCTTTTGAGGGAAAGTAAAGAAATGAAGTCCACGTGTGCATACACTTAAGATCTCAGGAATTCAGGCCACCATTATTATATGTGTCCTACTCTTGGCCAAAGACAGTTAGATTTAAAATTCATGTTCATCAAAGGCTGAATAAGTATATTAGACATACGGCTTTAGCAACGAGAATTCAATTATATTGAAAATATGACAGATCCACTTTTTAGAATCTTAGCCACTGTGCACCTGATTTAACGAAGTCATGATAATTTTCAACTCTCCACAATACAGAAAACACATTTTGTTGTGGGTCTTTACTCCCTGGTGTAACTCTGTTATCATCCCAATCTTGTGCAAGTGGACATGGGACCAAGACGCAGGCTCCTTCCAGCTTCCCAAGAAGCACAGGAGGAGGAGCAGGGAGTCCAGGATAAAAGCACTCAGGGTTTCAAATGGAGTAGAACGCTTGACATCTGACCCACCAATATTTTGAGAACTCCCAACACAGGCAGGCATGGTAATAAGGGTATTAGCCAATGATGGAGAC
This sequence comes from Myocastor coypus, assembly GCA_004027025.1. Taxonomy (NCBI): domain Eukaryota; kingdom Metazoa; phylum Chordata; class Mammalia; order Rodentia; family Myocastoridae; genus Myocastor; species Myocastor coypus. The sequence goes on along the minus strand of PVJA010026134.1, from coordinate 26,259 downwards.
AGACAGCAACAGGACAAGTCTAGAGACCACCCAGGGGAGCAAATGGTAATCAATAGGTACTTACTGAAACCCTCATGCATGTGTTGCTGACGCAGAGCTGCCCACCATGGGGGCGGTCAAAGCTGGGAATTCCTGTGGGTTTTAATTAGGCTTCTGGGTTCCTGCATGGGCTGCTTTAGTGGACGGGCCTACCCAGTGGGGGGATGAGTGTGTGGCAGTCTATCTGGCAGCCCTAACCAACAACACTAATGTGCGGCCTGTGCAGCTACTGGTGTGAGCAGCAGAGGGTCTGGGAGATACTCACAGTTGAGATAAAAGCCAGCCCCGTAGGGAGTATATCGATATCTTCAGAGCCATATTCTGCAAAATGAAAACAGAAGAATCAGAGCTATGCATGTGTGAAATATTGCATTGATGGACAATTCTGACTTATGACACTGCATTGAGTTTTTCATCTATTGACATAGGAAACTATGAACTTTCAAGATTCCCACAGGCAGACTGCTCTATAAGCACATCCAAGCCAGACTCCCCAAATACTAAATTCTTTTCATAGAATTCTGTTTGAGGCAAGGGAGAAAACAGGTAAATAACTAGAAAGGAGATTAACATCCTAGATTTATTCTTTAACAATTTTCAGGGTGTGTTCTGAGAGATTCTGCCTTATTCTCTACAGAAGGGTGATATATAGTGGCTTAAAAAAAAAAAGTAAAGTCAGAGTTGCAAAAGTTTCCCTTAGACATCTGTTTCAAAAATTCCTTCTTTTCCGAACTGAGGTCTGAAAATTTATCATCACAATTGCACAATCGTTTTAGGAGGGTATTTTTGTTTGTTTGTTTGTTTTTTTTTGTGGGGGGGTTGGCAGAACCACGGTTTGAACTCCCAACCTTGCACTTGTCAGGCAGGCACTTATGCCATGGAGCTATCTCCTTGGCCCTGGGAAATCCTTCTCTGTTAAATGATAGTAGGGTTAGGGCAAATGGATTCAAAGTGCTTAATCAGTTCACTTTCTCCCTGACAGTTGATCCTCAGCATTTAGCAATAGAAACAGACATAAAATGAATGAACTATGACTGAAAACACGTCTGGGCTAGCTGTGAGTGGTGACAGTCAAAGGGTGGTTACAATATACAGCAAATATTCAAACTTTAAACATTTATTACAGTGAAAGACATGTTGTCATTAGCCCTCACAATATTCTGCCTCACTGCAAAAACACTGATCCCATCATTCTTAGAAAACTGAAGCTGTTTTAGATGTCTGTTTTTGGGGCCCGGCGGGATGGCTCAGTGGTCTAAAGCGCCTGCTTGGGAAAGCTTGGGCGGCTTCAGGGACCGCGGTTCGATCCCCGCCACCACATATTGCGTGGGGTTGCGTCAGCCCTGCCCTTGGGGAGGGCTGAGCATATTGCGTCAGCCCTGCCCTTGGGGAGGGCTGAGCCGGCCATAAAAATGAGTGACTAAACAAGCAAAGGTTCTGAAACAAGAAAAAAAAAAAGATGTCTGTTTTTGTGAGTACTCTTATGAAGTGTGATTTTTAAAAAATGGTGAATGATGCTGTCAAGTGCCATCTGAAGGAAAACCAAGCTCCTAAAATCCTCACGGTATTTTCTTATCCGTCTTACTGACACCATGAGATATGAAAGGAAAACATTTTGAATCAATTCAGGAGGACATCAAGGCAACCACAACAGTGCAACTAAAGATTTTCATGAAAGCGAACTTTCAGAACTGCTTCAGGGATTCATTTGCCCAAGCAACCAGGCCTGGTACGTGAGTGGAACTTCCCTGAACCCACTGGAAACTCATTCTACTCAGCAACAAGGTATGCATGTGCCTTAAACTTCATCCATCAGACAGGCCCAGCATGGTAAACTGCCATAGAACTCCCTGCAGAGAGGATAGTGATAAGACCCACCCAGCTGATCCAGGAGCAGAGCATCTTGCCAGAGTGGCATGGCAGGTTCACCTCCAAGGGCTGCAGCAGCAAGAAGTAGAGCACAGCAGCCACACATAAGCCACACCTACCTGGACAACTTTGAACTTGGTAGATCCAGATTGGGTGCTAATGTAAGAACTCTACCAAAGCTCTACATCAAAGGTCAGAAGGCAGGACTATACAAAATGACAAAGAGAAGGAGCAAAATGTGCTCTCAGGCCCCCAGCCCAGCCAGAACAAATACAGGAGGCAATAGCACAGAAGAAATTGGAAATCAAACACCTGAAATCTCTGAAATGATAGCATCTGAAGTAAAGAAACTGCAGAAAGGTATAGAGGACATTAGATCAGAAATAATTTTTGAAGTAAAAAAAGAAATGATAACTATAGTGGAAGAAGCAATAAGTGCTTCTAAAAAGACAGTGGAAAAAAAAGAGAATAGAAAAATGATGGAATCTTTGACTGAGCAATGCAGGAAAGAAAAAGAATGCATGAAGCAGATTCAAAGTGCTGCTCAGGAACTTAAAACCTCAGTGACAAGCTGGCAAAACCATTTCAATAAAAGTGAAAATAGACTTTCAGACCTTAAAGACACCATTGCAGCTAGTGAAAAGGTAAGAACAGATCTCTTAAAAACAACTAGGATGCAGGAAAAAAAATAATTCAAGATGTGTAAGATGATGCAAAAATGAACAATATAAGACTAATATTCATCAATAATAAAGGAGTATGTATAAATAATATATAAAGGAATATGGGCAGAAGTAACAGCAGAAAACTTCCCAAATATTGGGAAACAATCTGACATTCAGGTAACTGAAACATATAGGACTTCAAATAACATCAACCCAATTAAAACTACACCCAGACATATAATAATCAAGATCCCAGAAATTCAGCGCAGGAACATTATACTAAAAGTCACTATAGAAAAGAAACAGAACACATTTAAAGGAAAACCCATTAGAATAATGGAAGATTTCTCTTTACAAACCATCAAGTCAAGAAAAGCATGGAGCAAAGTACTTCAAGTCTTGAAAAAAAAAAAAATTCTAGCCAGTCTGCTATACCCTGCAAACCTCTCTTTGAAGTTCAATGGAGAAATGAAATACTTCCGTGACAAAGAATAACTAAAGAATTTCATGATGACAAAGCCAACCCTGCATAATTTACTAAAAGATATTCTAGAGAGGGATCAAAATGACCACAACTCCATGAAGGAGAGTGGAAAAAACCCACCAAATAAGGCAAATAATTAAACACAGGAGAAAAAGAGATATACAAAAGCAGTTTTTCAACTATTTTGTATACAGGAGCAGATAATGTCCATCAGCATACTCTACAAATGGATGTCTCTTGTAACCTGTGGGTCATGATTCTGTCTGGGTCTACAGGGTGGATATCAAGGAAATAGCAGTAGCTTAGTCCCTCAATGACACCTGGCCCCCAGTAAGTGTCATGGACACTGTCCATGTACACAACATCCTAGAACTTTGTGCAATATCCTATACCCAAACTGTTAGAAGTGCTGGTTATATATTTGCCATTCCAGTATTTATGTTATGTTTTATTCTTAGTAATTTTTTACTACCATGGAAACTTTTTCTTAGTTCATATCTTTGTATATATTCATCTATTCAAATACTATGCGAGTACTCTAAATTGATTGGAGATTCGTAAATATGATACACAACATTCTGGCCTCTAATTTGGACTCACGATTTGATTTGAACTTTGCAATATTGTTTTGAAATATTTAATTTAATTTTAATTAGTATTTAATTAATTTTGTAAATATTATTTACTTATAATTTTTGTTTTATGATTCATACTGTATCTTATGTATCTTTGACTTATACTGTATCATTGACTTCTAATGTATTTATAAGACATGGTATGATATTTTCTTCCAGTATTAAAAACTTTTTTTTTTTTTTTGTCTTTTTGAGACAGGGTCTCACTGTGCAGTTCAGGCTGGCCTTGAGCTCACTTTTGTAGCCTAGGCTGGTCTCGAACTTGCACCGATCCTCCTGCCTCAGCCTCCCAAGTGCTGGGATTACAGGCGTGCGCCACCACGCCCGGCTTAAAAACTTTAAAAGAAGAAAAAATATAATATATGTGTACACAAGAGAGTTAGGATAGATATACAGGTACTTTCTCCTAGTTTTTGGAGAATAAAAATTTGTACTAATATTGTTTAGACAAGATATCAGGTCTACAACTTGTCCTCTGAATAACTACTATGAAGACAACAATATTCATTGTATTAATTATTGTAACCATCCTAACTTGTTTTGAAAGTGTTTCATTGTTATTTTATCTTTTTTTCTCACCAAAACGAATTTTTTTTAAAAAAAGAACTACTTCAGACAGGGCCAAAAACAATGGGATAAGGGTGTTAAGGGGCATTAATGTCAATGTGCCTTCTACTGCAATTAAATTTTAACACTCAAACATTCCTTGTGCTTTTCAGTAATACAATATCAATCGACATCAGACATGGTCTCAAGCAAGCAAGGGTGACACTGAAGGCGATGGCTCTCTAGTGTGGCGAGCAGTGTCTTACAAACTGCAGAGCCAATTTGTGCCTCAGGGCCATGTCTTCTTTGAACGTGTTGTTCAGTCTTCTCTTAAAAGATGGTCTACATTAGTGGTTCTCAACCTATGGGTCGCGACCCTGGTGGGAGTCAAACGACCAAAACATAGGGGTCACCTAAAACCATTTTGAATCATAACTGTAGCCAAATTACAGATTTGAAGCAGCCACCAAAATTATTTTTTGGTTTGGGGTCACTGCAACATGAGGAACTGTATTGCAGGGTTGTGGCATCAGAAAGGTTGAGAACCACTGTTCTACATTCTCTCTTCGAGCCTCCTGGACCTTTTTCACTGCCTTGAGACACAGGACTTCAATGACATGAACCAATGAGCTCCTCTGCTGATGAGAACAAGCAGGCCTACGTTAGGAGAGCCAGCATGACAAAATTCTCCAGGACACCGAACAGGGAACCATCTTCCCCTCTGGAGCCAGGAAGTGATGCTTAAAGTGAGAGCCAGAGCTCCTCCAAAGTGGACCATAGTCATTCTCAGCAGCAACAAGGCATTAAACTCCTCCGACGATGAGAACACCAGAGTTCATATCAGGAAAGCCAGCATGAAAGCTCCTAAAAGACAACTGTCTTTATTAGTTACCTTTTACTCGTTGCTGAGACAAATACCCGACACTCAAGATGAAGGAAGGAAAGGTTTATTTAGCTCACAGTTTGTGGAGGTTTCAGTCCATATTCGGTTGGCCCAAGGCTGAGTGGAGCACGGCAGAGAGCATCCAGTTCAAGGCGGTGGAACAGCAGCAAAATGGTGGCAGAGGCAGCCAACCAAACGGGGCAGCAGAGCAGCAGCACCAGCTCGAGCTACAGTCTGTCTCTCTGTCTCTCTTTATATTACATTCAGGCTCTCCGCCTTAGCTCCCTCCCTAAGCTACACCCATAATCCCAGAAGTACTTCCACCCATAATCCCATCAGTACTAAAACCTATAATCCCAGGGATCATGGATCAAGTCTCAAACTCTAGAAGTCCCCGCCCAGTGACTCCATGAGGCTTTGGGGGGGACAACGAGACATAAACCATAACAACAACCAACAGCTCCCTGAGGACCAACAGCTGCCCAACAACAAATCTTCCTCTCTAGCTGTGCCTCTTATGCTGTCAACAATCCTCAGGGGGGCCTCCCACACCCAGCAGCATGCTGGTTCAGTTCAGCTGGGTGTTACATGTTGCCCACCAGTTGTCAAACCACAGTAGTACCCAAAAATAACCTAGAGCTATTTTTGAAGTGTGCTTTTTTCCTTGGGGCACAAATCGATTGATCATCTGTCATTCAAGCTCCAGAACTTCCTCTTGGGGTAGAACAATAACTTTCCAAGGTTCATCATCCCCACATCCTACATCTGTGATGCTGATGGTCATCATTCTTAAGGGTAAAAGTGACATTGTGGGGGCCCATATATAAATCCTAAGCTTTTAGGTCTAGACCCAAACTCTGTGCCTTGGCTCCAGTTTCAGTTCCCAAAGCATGTGTCATCCACTCTATATCCCAACTGCGCTTTAGTGCTTCTTTGAGCAGTTTTGAAATCTGCATGCCTGTACACATTGCTCGCTCTCTGACACATGCTGTCCCCACACTACCCTCACTCCTCATGGACAAGATCACAGATTGTTGAAGTGAGGTTGGGAGCCCTCAGCCTTTCCTGTCTCTCCTGGTTTCAGCATCCACTTTGTATACTAATGGGATCCTCTGTGCCTATCCCATTGGACATATTTTTACAATAGGCTGCTAACCCATGTTCTCCTGTTAATTTCATACTAGACAGAAAGTCCTGGGGGATAGGGTTTGGGTTGTTGTTTTTTTTTTTTTCCCCCAGCACTGTACCCTCGGATTCAACATAATACCTGTATTTTCACTATAGGTATGCTCAGTAGGCTTAGTAAATAAAGACTTCTGGGTTTTGAATTTTGTCTTGTTTTGAAATGAACTATGACAAATGAATGTTAATTTCTGAGGTACATGCTGTAGCCAAGCTAATATAGTTAAACTTATGACTTTTCTGCTTTGTAATGGTGCCAAAGGGATGGACACGCTATAGAACTCTCATTCTGGTTTTCAAATTTTGACTTCCTGCCAGGCTACTACTGATCTACTGCATGAGAGTCTCTCTCAGCATTATCTTGGCAGGGAGCCAGAGCTTCCAGTCAGCTAAGTCATCCTAAGCAAAAACAATTGACTCTCTAGTGCACTGTATTACTTAGGCAGAATGTTTATGGGGCTAAGTGTCTGACGTGTATTTTTGACTTGTAGTATTCTCAACTTATCGTGGGTCGATTAGACATCACTTCCATTGTAAGCTGAAGACCACGTATACAAGACATTCTGAGCCCTGCATCTTCTAGTTTGGCTCCTTTTGTCTTCCATGCACCCTTTTTCCTGTTTTGAATGTCAACCTCAGCCTGTGTCAATATCTTCATTTTCAGAGACTCTGTGGCTTTGTTTGCACCAGTCTTCTCAGGCAGAAGTAAGAAAGAGCTGCCAGCAGATTGCATAATATTTTCCTGTCATCACCCTTGTCTACATGGCACCTTTACAGTGAGCCCAGTGTACCTCAGCAACAGGGCACCGCAGTGAGAATAGGGGTCCCAGGACACCCTTCTCTGTGGTCTCTCCACATACATAAAACCCCACTGCTTAGTCTACAAATATGTATTAGGAATAAGCAACTACTTTTTAATCTCTCAACTCTAGCACAGCTTGGCACAACTTTGTCTTTAATCAATTCGTAGGGCTGGCCAAATAGCTCAGCAGATTAAAGTGCCTGTAAGCAGGCTCAGGGGCCAGTAGTTTGATCCCTGGGCCTGCCATGCTGGCCTTTCCCCCAGGGTGCACTGAGACAGCAATTGAGATTGGGTGTGGTGGCACGCACCTGTAATCCCAGCTCTTAGGAGGCTATAAACAAGTGGATCACTATGAGTCTGATCTAGTAGTGAGACCCTGAATGCCCTGTAAACCCTTCCCTAAAAAATAAAAAATAAAAATATCAATTCTTCATTTTTTTGAGTCATTCCCTATAGACAACCTATAAAGAGCCACATCAGGATTTTACTATTAATTAATTTTATCATTATTTCAAGTCTTGCAGAGAAACACCTCAGTCAGCTAAAAATAAAGCAATAGAATCCGCAGTGGAGTGACACCACCACCACTTATGTTGTAAACCATGGGAACTACAGAAGAGAAAAGACAGAAGGGAAAACAGCACAATAACCAAAATAAAAGCTACCAACTCAGTTAACCTGCCCATAAAAAGCTCTAACAAATATATCTGTATTTCAAGTGACAGTTTGTTCAGATGCCAAAGACAGCCCAAGAACTTCCTGGTCAAAATACTCCTTGACCCTCTCTGCTTTGGAGAAAAGGTAAATAACACAAAAGAAGGCTTGAGGTCTGATGTCTTGAGGGAGAACTCTTTCACCTTTCTGTGTGGCCTGCAAGAAAGAATGCTGGGCAAGAAAAACACACAAAGTGAAGTTGCATTTCATAAATAATGTTATTCTCAAACTACAGGTCTTAAAGAAACCATGTATTTGAATTTCTCTGTCTCTGTTACTGCCTATTATACTGTACCTAAAGACCTTAGTGGCTTTGCATAGCGTCACGCAACTTCTGCCAGTGAAGAGTTGCTTCCTGTAGGCAATGTCTCCTGAGATATCTTTGTATCAATGTTGGGCTGCTTCGTTTTAGAAGACTTTATTTAGCAATATTCTAGCTTTTTGTATGCTGTGTTCTTTGCTGTCATAATACTTACCTGCAGTTTCTGTAACAAAAATGTTTTGTCAGTAGATAAGACAGGTGGAGTTACACAACAGGGAGTAAAAAAGCTTGGAAGAAAATCACTGCATTGTCTAATCTAGGTCTGCTCCCTTTCATTCTGGACGTCAAGCAAACAACTCAATTTTCTGTGATCAGTTCGCTAACATGCACAGCACTTACTTTACTAATCAGTTATAAGAACAACATGGGAGTTTGTACGCACCTCAATATCACACCTTTGCCAAGGAGGTGTCTTCCTATTAGACTTATGTCAGTATTGTCTTAGTGACAAATGACCCAAGATTACTTTCACTTATTTGGCTCTTCAGACAGAAAGTGGAATTATGACAACAGACCAAGAAAAATCATGATAGCTTTTCCTCTTGCTCCTAGCCAGCTTCTAGTTTCAATGAGTTGTTCCTGGGTCCTTCAATTAGGATTATCCTATGGTACTGGCTGATGGGGCTTTTAAACCAAGCAGGAGGATTGATTGCCAGTGCTAGGACTATGTCGCCCCTTTGGAGTTTGACAATTCCACCACTTCTGTGTCCTGCAAGGTCCTGGTTTAGGCTGAAAGGTCCAGACTACAAGCACGCCTGCAAGCTTTCTTTGAGGTTCTGTCCCTTGTACCACAGAATGCTGGCAGACAGTGAGGGAGGGTTCCTTGCTATTCAGAGACATCCATATGTTTTTATCCTTCCCATAAGATGCCCTTGAAGACTCAGGTTTTTAAAAAGGAAGGCCAGGAAGGGTTGGGTTCCATTTTTTTCTGCTTCCCAGCTGGCCGAAGAAACTGCCTTTAAGTCTAGGAAGCACAAGGTCTGACTTACTCCTTTAAAGATGAAATGGAGAAACAGAAGATCAAATTCAAATATCTCCTTTTCATTTGTTTCACAAATACAGCAAGAAAAAGGTACAAATTCCTATCAGAAAATGTCTCCTGGGATACACTGAGAAGCAACTCCTAGTCCTAGCAAGTGCTAGGGTGCGTCCTATCTGAGGGTGAAAGAGAGAACACTGCTAATTACAGAACAAAGCACAGAGCAGGTGATGCGAGAGAGTCAGACCCTGACAGAGTTGTGAGAGTCGACAGGAAAGAGGGGAGCAGTGACTGATTTCAGTCTTCGGAGAGCCGGAGATCCGTGGAGGAAATTTCATAAGCAGAGGTGAGGAAGTCATAGAACACTTTGTTAGGATGGTGAACAGAATCACACCTGATTTTTGTTTTATTTCTTCAAGCCCCTGTGTCAGGAAGACTTGAAGGCTTGCAATCCAAGTAAATAGTGTGGCTGGGACTCCCGTGTGAAATCGGCCCAGGGGTGGGCGCAGGCGGCACAGAGGAGACTGAGGTCTTTTGAAAGTCTCAGGCAAAGCAGGACAGACACAGGGAAAGGAATGGCTTATGGGTTTTGAACTAGCTGCTTGTGGATGGAAAATCGCACACAGGACGAGTGTAGGAGAGCCGGTTGCACGTGAGGGCCTGTGAGGCAAAATGACCAGCGATGCACGGTGGACTGAAGGTAAAGCAAAGCTACTCAGTAACTGGTGCGGAAAGAAGCCCTGCAATTTGAAAGGTCGGGTATCTGACTGAAACTGTGGATTCACATTCAAAAATCTAAAGCTCAGAAGGGTTAGGGCTCAAGGAAATACTCTTGATATTGTACTAACAGTTAAAAGAAATAATACTTGGAGCCACCAACACGGTCAAGAAAGGGGAAGGTAAGCTGGGCGTGGTGGCTCACACCTGTTATCCCAGCAATGGGAGGCTGAGGCGGGAGGATCGGTGAGAGTTCAAGACCAGCCTGGGCTACAAAACTGAGCTCAAGGCCAGCCTGAACTGTACAGCGAGACCCTGTCTCAAAAACACACACAAAAAGGGGGGGGGTGGTAAAAAAAAGGGGAAAAAAGGAAGGAAGAAAAGAAGGGGGAAAAGAGAAAGAAAAGAAGACAAGAAACAGAAGACAGGGAAGAGATAAATTATGAGAGAAGGAGGAGAATTTAAAGAAGGAATGGCCAAGCGATGGCCAATGACATTCTTCAGGATGGAGATACAGTTAGGGAAATGGACTGAGAAAAAGCCACAGGCCCAGCCTTCAGGAGACTCCTGGAGACCGTGTAGGGCACAGCTCAAGCAAAGTGGGCAGGGCAGAAGCTGCCCAGGAGGGCCACAAAAACAAGAGCACGTGGAAACCAGTCAGGTGGATGTAACCAACAAGTTATACTGGCCCCTGTTGGCCCTGACACCAACGTACCAAGTCCCTCAATAAGCTGGCAATTCTGGGGTTCTACAGGCTTCACTTCTCGAGTTGCATTCATTTTCTCTCTGTAGAGATTTAAAAAAAAAAAACAAGGTAAAGCAAAACACCACAGGGCTCAAGGTACCACATGTGTAATCACTATCAAAACACAGCCTTTAGTGACCACAATATTGCCAATGCTATGTGCCAGCAGTGCTTATATAAACTGATTTCTCTGGGGGCTGGGCAAATAGCTCAGTAGAATAGGTGCTTCCTTAGCAAGCACAGGGACCCGAGTTTAATACCTGCTCCTGCAAAAAAAAAAAAAAAAAAAAAAAAAAAAGTCTTCATTTTCATTGCTAAGTTTTCTGGTCCAGAAGACACTTATAGCAGTATAAGTAGCTAAACAATATTATGAATCTAAGTGCCTTGAAGAGCATTACTTAATTTTCTAAAGCAAAGCCTATAACAAAGCCGAGTTTCTTCCCTTCATTGCTGTCATCCTGCTTGGTGACACACCTCCCAAACAACTACATCTCCAGATTTCCAGGGTGTTTGAAAAGCTACATCCTGCAGCTTTCGCTTTAATATTTGTATGGGCTGATTCACTTCACAAACACATAAATTTATTACACTCGCAACCATTTAAACAATTGGCCAAGTTTATTTTTCAGTGCAACGTTTTCTTTCCACCGTGAAACAGTCTTATAAATAGTATGTATAATTTAAAATTTTTGTGAAACTCTGTTCAACATACTTGGACCCTCCGAAAGCAGAAGTGAACATCCCCCCCACCCCACCCCGCCCCGTTCCAGCAAAGTAACCTGCCACCCAGGCGTTCCTCCCTGCAAGGTGATCTCTGGTACCCTGTGGGCCCTGCAGGAGGCTCCCTGCCACACCCTCTGCCTCACCAGGCAGGCGGCAGCCAGCTGTGCTAGGGCTAACCTGGGCCACCAGCGCAGAGAGCCGAGCACGCGCCCCTGGAGAAACTCACTCACCTAATGGACACAAAGGTCTGCGCCAAGAAGGCCAGGGTGACCCCTAGCAGGGTCAGTGCCACCAGCTTCCCCATCGTCTCCTCGTCAGTGGCCACACAGTGCCTCGCACTAGGTGCTCGCTCTGGGCGCTCAGGGCTGGCACCGCCCCCACCAGCCAGCCTCCCTCCAGGGGCAGGGTCACGGGACCGGTTTCCCTGGGAGTTTCCCTCGGAAACTTTGACACACGGCTTCTAAGGCCACCTTTCTGCACTCAGAGTTCCAGAGCACTTTTCTGCGGGGACCTATGCTCCCCTCCAGTCCCCCTCCCTCTCTCGAGCGGGTTCCCCTTCTTCCTCCTTTTCTCCCCCTTTCTCACTTTCCTTCCTCCCACTCACCCTTTGGCCCAAGGGTTCGTTTACAGCTAGAATTAGGCAAGAAAGCACCAGTTGGTGGACCTGGACTAAGTTTGCTCCTAAAGTCCAGGTCCCAGAGGGACTGAGGGCAGGGTAGTCTGAGAAGCCAGATTCCACAGCCTGAGGTTGAGATTTCTGTCTGGCCGGCTTTCACTTTCCCTCACCCCTCTTTAAGATCTGAGACACAGGACTTGGTCTCTGGGACTTCCTGCCAAACCCCTCCTGGTAGACTGCTGAAGGCTTCTCTGCCCTCAGAGAACTCAGAAAAAAAGAAACAAATAGAAATAGGAAGATGAAGTCGGGGGAGAAGTGCACGTGGAAATCCTAGCCCAGAGCTGAGACTTCATGGTGTATAAAGACCAGATGGCGAGGTAGTTTTCAAGTCTTATTAATCATTTTCAGAGAACAGTTGCTCTTGTACTTTGTGTTGATTGGATCGTAATGCCTGGCACGGAGAATATGGGCAGAGAGCCTACATTCTCCACTTCTGATCTTTGAGACAACTGTCTATCAGCAGACCTTAGCCTCAGGCCATGTTGGCTCTGAGAGGCCAGAGTCCAAAAGGGGTTTGCTGGCATTGAAAGAGCAGAGAAATTTGAGTCCATTTACAACTGATTCCTTAATCCTTAGAAATGACTTGTAATCCCGGGCCTCATTTTCCTTATGTGTACAGTTGGATTTTCCAAAGAGCCAAACAAAACAATGCTTGTCTAAGCAATAAGTAGCACGAGGTTCACATCTAGTTAGTCCAACACCATCCGTGATCAAACTGCCATTCAGGGATGCAGCATGCCCATATGCTGGAATCCCATTATATAACAAAAGGGAGTAACATCACAACACCACACAGGCCTAAGTAGGAGTAGTGACTTCCGGAGCAGAAGCTTGAGGTCATGGTCGGGGGAGGTCAGCGAGTGTGGAGGAAGCCCTTGTCTTTATTGTATGATGCAAGTTTTGATGAATTTAAACCATTTATCTGGATACTATATGTAACTGTGAAATACTTTAATTAAAAATGATTATTCACATCAGTGATTGTTGGCTGGAGAAGGAAGTGGTGGTGGAGGAAGAGACTACCAGGAAGAAGAGAGTCTTGAGTATATTGCTTCATAAAGCTGTTCTTTAAAAAGAGGATATGGATTTCAGTCTATTAAGAAACATTGTCTTACCTCATGAGGTGCAATGGACTCGGATACCTTGTATGTGTCTTGAGCTGCTTAGAGAAGAAAAAAGCCAGAAGACCACAGAGGTACATTACTTCCAGAATAGGATATGCTCAAGTTTAAATAAAATTCTCAATTCCATTCTGAGGGTGCACCTAAGGTGCAGTTGCATGGAGAATATCTGATACCTTGTTTAATTACTTCCCGCACCCCACCATGGAGAATGTCTATCACCACCCAGGACCTCAGACATAGCCTGCGGTGTGCTTAGTGTCATCTGTGCTGGGTGTACTCGGTAGCATGAAGCACCAGGGACCTCGGTCACATTTTGGTATCCCGGTTCTAAGCGAATCGGAAGAGTTTCCAAGGGTCACACTGCCAGAGAGGTGCTTTCGAGATGAATCTATAAGAACTCTTCTGAGAATCCTTCACTGATGTGCTCTAGTCCCTCAGGGACAAGCTTGGAGTACACCTCCAAAGCCTACCACGATGCTGGAGTCAGCATGGACTTGCTAGACTATGGGCAGGAAAAGGGTCAGTGGAGCAAGGGGCAGTGTGGCTGGTAGGAGGAGGGCTGGGACATCCCTAGGCACTGGGAAACTGCAACAGCAATGCAACTTGTCCAGGAGCTGGGTGAAGCAGTGGCTCTTGGACTTCAGCAAGCCTAAGGGTCGCCTGGAGGGCTTACTGAAGCTTGCAGTGCTGGGCCTGCACCCTGAGGTTCTGCTTTGTTACAGTGGAAATAGAGCTTGAGAATTTGCACTTCTTAAAAGTCCACAGGTGATGTCATGCTGATTGAGGAAACACACTTGGGGAAAAAACATTGAGCATCGAGGACAGGGAGAAAGACAGAACTGAACCTGAAGCTGAACTTGAAGTGGTGTGTGTGGGGGGGCACTTGCAGGCCTAGTTCAGGAATTTAAACAATATTATAGAGGGCACTGAGAAATCATTGGAAGTAATATAACACAGCAGATATTTCAGAAACGTTATGCTGCAGTGAGGACAATGGATAGGGAGGCATAGAGGGCTGGAAACAGAGTTGGAAGATAACTGGAGGATAGCTGAAGACTTCTGGGAATAGTCTGTGTGAGCTATGTACAGTGACTGAGAAGATACAGAGATTTTTCCACCCATGTCTGTATGGATCCGAAATATTGGGGCGGGGTCCTGACAGTATCGGATGAGGCCTTGCATTGGGTCCCCAGCACTGCTAAAACAAACAAATACGCAAAAAAGAAAAATTTACACAATTGATTTACAGTTATCAGTGGAATTTGGCACGCACGTGCGCACACACGTGCACGTGTGTGTATGTGTGTGTGTGTGTGTGTGTGTGTGTGTGTGGGTGGCCGGTGCAGCCCACCCTGATGCTGATGGCAACGCTGGTGTGGCATGTGGTACCTGGGATGGGACCCCAGTCCCTGCACTTGCCTAAGTTTGCTCAAGCAGGCACTTTAGACCACTGAGGTATCTGGCTGGCTCAATGGAAAATTCTTCACCAGCTGTCCATAAGAAAAAGGGCAGCATCCTTTTAGAAAAGAAAAAGATTCAAAGTTCACCAAAACATAAAATCCACTTCAATATATAAAAATTTCCGTAAACTCGTTTGTAATAAAAGAATGAGAATTAAAATGTACTGGAAAGAAAAACTGTAAAACCTAGGAGCAGACAGCTAGCATTGTCGTCAGGGCGCTCCCAACCTCTGTGCCTCACAGTCCGAGGTCCCCCTGTGGAAAGCTGTGTGTGGAAGGAAGAGGCGCTCACCCACTAAGCCAACGCGGGTGGTGTGGCGATGGGCTCTAGAGTGTCTCCATTCACTGGCAAAAGAGCATCCTTATTTGCCATAAGTGATTTAGGTACAAAATGAAAACTATATGGGGTAAAATATTTAATTTCCCTGTTTACCATTTTTAAATATATCTGCTCATATTTAGCTGTTACAAAAGAGCTGAGTTACTCAAAACAAAACAAAGCAACGCCCATAACATTCACCTTCAATTAAAACACAGAGAAAGACCGACACCACCTAGCGGTGTCACCTGTTAATTGCAGTTTTGCTTGTTTCCATTGGTGACCTCTTAAGGCCCAAACAGCTTCACTCAATAAATGACCACCAAAAAGACAGCCCTAAATAAATGCACAATATAGCTAATGAAACAGAATCCCCTGGGAGCCAAAGGCATAAAATATTTTGTTTCTTAAGAGACGTGTAGTTGGGCAGGGTGGTGCACGCCTGCAAACCCAGCACTTGGGAGGGTGAAGCAGGAGGAGCTTGGCAAGCTTGAGACCAGCCTGGGCTACACACTGGGCTCAAGGCCTGAACTGCATATTAAGACCCTCTCAAAAAGACGGAAAGAAAACGATGACACATGTGCTTATTGATGTCTACTTTTGCTCAAATGAAATTTCTAATAACTAAGATATAAAGCAAGCTTATTTTATGACTACTGTATTCTGATACTATTTTTGTAGAGGCAACGTCTTAGATACTATCTCCTAAAATCCTAAAACATGTGCTTATTTTTTAATTTCTAAGTGAAAAATGTTTAATTCTATTTCATTAACATTTTCTCCCTATGGGTAAAGGAAACAATAACAGTCATTATTTTAGCAAGAAAGTAGCTTCCTTTCTTCCTTTGTATTTTAGGCAAGGGTCGACAGGGTATTCAAGGTCTCACTACTAGACTGGATTCCAAGTGATTCTCCTGTGTTCAGCCTCCCAAGAGCTGGGATAACAGGCATGTACCCCCACACACAGTGTCAATTGCTGCCTGGATACTTACCTGGCAGGGGAGATATCAACTGCTATCTCAGGGTGCCCTGTGGGTGGGGCCAGTGAGGCAGGCCTGGGAATCGCACCCCTGGCCTCTGAACCTGCTTGCAGGTGCTTTAATCCGCTGAGCTATTTGGCCAGACTTCAAGTCTTTATTAACAGGTGATTTAAAATTATAGATAAAAACAAGTTGACTAGATATGCAAAGCTAAGTTTAAGAATTTTTTTTTTTTTTTTTTTTGTCTTTTTGAGACAGGGTCTCACTATGCAGTTCAGGCTGGTCTTGAGCTCACTTTTGTAGCCCAGGCTGGTGTCGAACTCGCATCGATCCTCCTGCCTCAGCCTCCCGAGTGCTGGGATTACAGGCATGCGCCACCACGCCCGGCAGTTTAAGAATATTTTTGAAATTTACATTTAACAGCCATTAAATGACTCATTGAAAAGCAGAATCCAAACTAGAAGGAGGTATAGATAAAGGTTGGCTCACAAGAAAGCAAAAAAGGGTATTAAAGGAGAATAAGAGACTAGGAAAATGCCATGCGATTGACTGGCTACAATTTTGTCTATACTTAGATTTCTAAATGTGTAAAAATATGTAACTGCTTTTATCACATTCTATAGAGATTTATTGGAATATCAATGATTGATAAAAAGTACCAATTCTAAGTTAAGTCTAACATGTTTGATATTCAGAAAGACAATGACGTCATGCTCAAGTACTATACATGCTCATGTTATAGAGTAATAGTACCACTAAGCTTTTCTTCTGGAAGGTTAAGAATACAAGTTTACAGACCAAAAATTAAAGAAAAAGAAGGGCTATAAGAATAGCCAATATTTTGGCCCTAGCCCTTCAAGGTCAGTGAGGACTCAGGACATAAGAGAACCTATGCTATAATACCCTATAACTCAGTGGATTCCCAAATTTTCTGTTCAAGGAGATTATAGGGCTACAGAAGAAAGGGACTGAAGATACATAGTGTGCCAAAGCAGAGTCACTTAGCGAGAAAACACTCTCTAGGGTTTTCACAGATAGCAAACTGGTCAAGCAATGGCCATGACTCATCCAGATGGCTGACACTGACAACAATTCTACAAAGCACTGCACATGGTTCCAAAGTAAATCCTGAGGGGATTCGGCTGACCTTGAGAGATACAAAAGTTACATGTTTTGCTATACAGGTTGTGCTTAAAGTTGCCCTTAACCACCCAGTAGAAAAGTTTAACCACAAGGCATAAAACAGAAAGCTAAATTAGAATGCTGAACTGTAAAAGGCTTAAATCAACAGCTCCCAACACTGCTAGTTTTACGGATAACCCACTACAATTATGGAACACTGGATTATGTATACAACTACTTTCTCTTAGTTCAATGAGAAGAAATTTGGTTGTACTAATAATGATTTGAAAAATTATAACATCTACACCTTGTGCTCTGTATGACTAATAGGACAACAATATGCATTGTATCAAATGTTGACATGTACCACTAAACTGTTTTCAAACTGTCAAAATAAAATAAAATAAAATAAGCCTGAAAAAAATAGAAAAATATTAAACACAAATTACTCAATAGTTCTATGACATTCTCTTTTGAAGTTTTTAATGGTATAGGCCCTGGCATCAAAAACAGATTGGTAGCCAACCCTGTATAAATGTGTAACTTTGAACATCTAAAATTATTTGCAGTTGGTCCAGTGAGATAGCTCAGCAGTTTAAAGCACCTGATTAGGCAAACTTAGGCAATGGCAGATACTGCGGTTCAATCCCCGGCACCACATGCTGTGCCAGCCTCACCCTCAGGGCAGGCTGAGCTGGGCATAACATAAGTAAATAAATAAATAAATTTAAAAATGTTAACAGTGATACTCCCTCTTGGCCAGGTTCTGAGGCCCACCTACAGCTGTATCTTCCTGAATTACTTCTCTAATGGTAGTTTTTCCTCTGCACTCTACTTGGCTTTGCTTGTGTTGTAACTGTGGCTTCAAGTTTAGCCTCCTACCTAAAAGGATCTGTAGGGGCTGAGGAGAGAGCTCGGTAGAATAAGCACTTGCCTGGCAAGTGCAAGGTCCTGAGTTCAATCCCCAGTTCTGCAAAAATAAAATAAAATAAAATAAAATAAAATAAAATAAAATAAAATAAAATAAAATAAAATAGGATCTGCATTTACTGACTGAATTTTAAAACAAAACAAACAAACAAACAAACAAACAAACAAAAAACCAATGATACTCCCTCACAGCTGCAATTAGAATTAAATGAAATAAAGAAAGCAGTATCTTGAGTGCATTGTTGGGCACATGGTAATGAAGTGATAAATATTTTTAATGATAATGACAAAAAATGGATAAACAGTATGAGAGGGAAAATAAAGTGCTCTGATAAGTTACAATGGAAAGAAACACATGCAAGTCTTTCTCTAAGGCTCCTTGTGGGTTAAAGAAGGTATGAGTGGAAAAAGCTCTTCTTTGAGTGACTGAGGTGCCTTTGATCCTGAACCCCGTGCTGCTACTGCTTACCTACCCATAGGGCCCTGGACCCTGACTTCTAGCTCTCCTGGCTTACGGTCGTAGATGACAGAACCTGTCAGCTGTGACTTTTATCTCCTCTTTGCAACCAAGGCAGCTGAACAGAACTGATGGAATGATTTCCAGATAATATGAGAATTAAAATTTCAGTATTTAGTTGCTTTTGCATGTTTGTTTTATATTTTTTGAATAAAGAGCCCATTCAGGTCCAGCTTTCGGTGATAGAAATGGACACAGTGGTGCCTGTCTGGAGGAAATCCCAAAGACAGTGGCTACTTCCCCTTCTGAGATCACCTCTTGGGAGTGAAACACATACACAACTAGGATGTCAGTTAGCCTTTAATATAATGTCACTTCTTTCATAGTAAACAAAGATGAATGTACAAAACTTTGAAACATTATCTGTCAGTAGCTCTGAAGGCTCACAGTGGTTGCAAGGTGGGAACTGAGGTCACTGAACTTTCTGAGGAAGCAACTCATCCTGCACCAGGGGACTCATGTCCTGCAGTCGGAAGGCAAAGCAAGGTCACTCTGTGCCAAGTGTATTAACTCTATAGGAAGGCAGTTTTCTTTCCTTGCCCACATCTCGCATTAAAAAAAAAAAAAGTTCACTCTCCTTTTATGTTAAAAATGCTATGAGAATTAGAAATTTTCCTTGCTGAACAGATCTGTATCCATGCTGTTGGTTACATTTCCTCAAAATGAGTAAGTCACAGGAAATTAATTATTAGAGGTTATCACACCTACACACCCAAAGGACAATTCAGAGTTCACAGTACAAGGCTCTGTGGTATAAGGTGCCAATGAGGAGCTTGTCATCGTAGACGGAGGCCACAGAACTTCCCTGGAGGACAGAGCCGTTGTTGGCATAAACTGTAGACACGGTCGGCTTCTCGGATAGAATGTTCTGGATGCGCAAAACCTACTCAAGAGATACAAAGTGTTAACAGCGAGCACCACACGCGCATGCCCCTCAGGCACCAATGATCCCAGTCTACCTCAATGACCTGATGATTAAGTGAACACGCTGTTGAGCACAGCAGTTCGCCATCTTTCCAATGCTTAAATTAATGTACTTTCTTAAACCTTCAAAGAAAGTACTTTTGAAAGCTATCTTGTTATGCGATGCCAACACAGGATTTAGTGTAATTATGGCAATTCAGCATTAATAGAAATACTTACACACTAACGTTCCCACTTTCACCCTACTTTACCATGAACAAAATCCTATCATGTAGTGATCTGACAATAAACCAGATATTTTGAAAATTGCCAGTGTACCACAGAAGCTCAAGTCTTTATTAAAAAAAAAAAAACTTTCACTGCTTCCACCATAATTTAATACATCAAAAGATTACCTTTCTTAAAGCATTTGAACAACATAATATTCTGCCAATTATTGGCTTAAAGTAATTGCAAAACCATTTTGAAAATTTACTGTATTATTGGTCTATAAGAACTAATACATCATCCATCAGGCACCTTATTGCATTGCTAGTTCAAAACAACTTGAATAATTAAAGTTGAAAAACTAAAAATATAAGAACCTCTGATGAAGGAGGGTTGTTTGGGTCATACACGAATAGCTTCTGGCCATTAGGATGACAGCCGGCCCAGACGTCCCCAGAGAAAGGGTCGATGGATAAATTATCCACCAGGGTATCCAATGAGAGAACCTTCCAAAGGAAAAGGTGTCAGTATCTAAATGACATTAGAAACTCGATTAAATACTTTGGAGCTAGCCTTTCCTGCCTCTATGTATATGGGGAAATGATACATGTTTCCCTGCCTCTCTCTGTCTAACACCAGTATTGCTTAAAATAATTTTAATAAAGTGGTTTGGAGGCTATAGTTTATCTTTCCTGAAATTAAGAAAGTTGGACTGATAACCTAGCTTTCTTAAAAGATGCACAGTTAGTTAGATCCAGGAACTCCACCCCAGCAAGGTGAAAATTATTTAATCTACCTTCATATGTGTTGTCAAGCTAGGAGAAATAACAACGGTGTAGAACTCAACTTCTACTATCGTTTACTATTGAAAGGAATGGACAATGTGCATAAATCTTCATTTGAAAATTCATCTAATAGTCTTTTCAGTTGTGGAAATTCTTACTGGAATTCCTTGAATGCCATCAGTTCTTCATGGAATGAGCCCTAAGTTTGGTGCAAATATCACTCAACCTTCGGCTGCATCTAATTGCAGTCGGTCCTTGTAATCAACAGGAACTGGAACTTCACTTGTTATATGAAGGTGTATTTGGAAACAAAATAGCTACACTGACATCCGTGTTCTAAGGGCAGTATTATTATAACTAGAACTGCAGAGCACACCACATTAATATCTGTATTTTAAAAATTTACCTTTGATTGAGTTAAATTCATATCTGGTTGTTTCTCCAGAACATGAATTTCATGAGCCAGTATGTCAGCCACATAGATGAACCTTCAGAGAAGAGGACACTGCTTAGCATTTTCTGCCAATAGAGAGCTTCCGAATAGAGTATGAAAGAGTAAGTCTTAATGACCTGCCAAGAAGTTAATCAATGATGGGCCCTAAAGGAATGTTTCATAAAGGTCAATTTTTATTTAAAAAATAAGCTTTCTGAAGCCGTTCAGTGCTATCACAACCATGTGGGATTATTAAATAATTTTTTTCAATGTTGATAATAAAAAGTGACATCTAGCATAAAGTTCATGGCACTTGCCACTGAAATGACACTGACACAAATATTAAGTTTGCATTCTACAGTATAACTTGATATTTCTATTACTCACATATAGGAATATGTGGCACAAAATATATTTTATTAATGTAGCTATTAATATTAATATTTAATAAAATATTAGCAAATGCTTCAAGAGAAACAGATGTATCTATCCAAAACAATGTCTACACCTAAGGGAGAGGAGGATTTATAAATTACCTTAAGGCAAATTTACTCACTCAATGAATGGCTTACTTCTTGCCAACTGTCCATTGAGTAACCCTGTGTAAAGCCATAAACGTAGTGTCGTGGTAAAAATAAACACAAAACAGACACTGTTTCTCCCCGGAGAAGTTTACAGTGTGATAGAAGGATACAGTCATTAGTAAGCCTGAGACCCACTGCCCAGCATGGCTGGTACCACAATAAACATTCCAGGTCTACCTACAGGCTAAGTAACAACACAGTAGCATGGTGACAAATGGTCAGCACAGGCCGGAGAGATAGCTCAGTGGTCTAAGAGCCTGTTGAGCAAGTGCGAGGACCTGAGTTCAATCCCCAGCCAGTACTACATGCCATGTAAGCCCTGTGCTGAGCCGGCCACCAAAAGCAGGCATGGTGGCACACTCCTGTAATCCCAGAGCTGGGGAGGCTGAGACAGGAGACTCCCTACAAGTGTGAGCTACATAGCAAGACCCTGTACCAAACAAATAAAATATTTACTTTTTAAAAAAAAAGTTCAGCACAGTTCAACAGTTACTGAGCATTGGCTCTGTACGTGGTGCCATCCTTGGGGCGTGGAGTCAAAATGAAGACAGAACTCCCACTTGTGGGACTCCTTGAAGGCCAGTGATCTAAGGAAAGACCAAACTGGCAAGAATGCAGAAGATGGAGGCAGGCTAAAAAGAAACTGGAACAAAGGAGTGGCGAGTCCAGCCAAGGGAGGGAGAAGCTAGACCAGGGAACTGTCGGGGGAGAGAGCAGGGGTGATCTGAAATGAGCCAACTCGCTAGCTGGATAAAGAGGGGTTGGAGCAGGACCCTCTTTTCATCGTTCTTACTTTAGCTTGGGTGCCTGACATATGAGGGTTGGTAGCAAAAACACATTTGGCTGGAGAGGTTGGCTCAGGTTAGTGACAACTTAAAGTATATGGCTGATCCTACTGTCACTTTCTGTAATCAACAAAAAAAAAAAGAGAGAGAGAGGGAGAAATTGCATCGCAGTAATAAGGACACTTAGTTGCTGGGGAATGCTGTGTCTATTTTTTTGTTTTATCTGTAGTCATTTACATTCTGCACTATGCTAAGGAAGCAGAAGAGGAAGTGAGTGAAGAATGTAGTGTCCTCTTCTCTGGCATGTGATGGGACACATAAAAATAATACGAGAAGGCGCAGGAGACAATTTGGCAAATCTATCAAGACCGACATTTAATGGGCACTGTTTGAACATGTAGTTCTATAGATTATAGAAATGATTGTACAAAATGTGCCATTCGGCCAGTGTCCCAGCTGGGATTTGAACCCAAGTCAGTAGGAGTCCAAAATCTGCAAGCTAAACCATAGCGCTTTAGTGTTTATTTTAGGGAAGAGTTTCTTAAGATATCTGGACAAGTTCTGATGGTAAATAAGAAATACAAAATTGTGTTCATAAAAGAAAAGAAATTCCCCAAACCAAACTACATATCTATCAACAGAAAATTGGTTAAATTAGTTCAGGATTATCCTTTATAAAACAATAACATATCATTACAAAACAATATTGTTTTAATAGGACTACTGATACTTTACTATGAATATGTAAATATGATTCTATTTTATTAAAATTTAAATGTATAAAGTTAAATTTGACAATGACACCTACCTAAATTTATTTTTTTTCTTTTCTTTCCTACCTAAATTTATATGTACTTTGTATGTAAGTACATATATAATATATACATACATATATATAATAAAGACATAGTCTATGTAAATAGTGATATATATATATATATATATATTATATAAAAATGTCAACAGAGTTATTTTCAAATAGAAAAAGGCAAGGTGTTGGGCCAATGGAACGACTTCAAAGAAATAAAGATGTTCTGTAAAGTATCTTACCTTTTATCAGGTGAAATATTGATCCCATTTGCTGAATCGAATCCTTCTGCCACCACTTTTACTTCACTTGGACTATAGTAAATCACACTGGCCCAGCGCAAGTTCAAGTACGTCTCCAAATACTTTAAGAAAGGATCAGAGAAGTAGTGGTCATTGGTGGCATAGAAATGCATTGGTCCCACGGCTATGATGTCATTTGTACTGAAAGAGAAAAACAATGAGAAAATAAATATACATGTCGATCTCCATATTAAAGGCTAGGTATTTATACAGTTACCATAAAATCTTGACAATTTTTCCTAGGAGGGTTTCCAGGAGAAGAGGCACCCACATTAGATAGCTAAATTCTGGAACATTGTACCCTAATGTTATTCCAAGAGGACAGTTGTGTGTAACAGCAGGTAATTTTGAGGACAGGTCATTTAGCAATTATGGCAGAATCATTATTAAAGAGAAGAGAACTTGAGGCCATCAGGGCCAGCTTTGTGGCACAAGCAATGTTGGGCTGAGCAGCCGCCCATGAGGACAGGGCTTCTGCGTCACAGCGCTGGACGGTGCCTCCCTGGCTGTGGGTTTGTTAGCTATCTGTCCAGGTCATTCACCTCACTCTAATTTACCCAGGGTGCTAGGTTTTCCTGAGGCCTCTCCCTTAGTTATTCCTTCAACGATGGCTGCCTGTTCCATTTCTGCCTGCCTCACACGGCCAACGTGCCGAGACCCAACAGGCACTTGGTGAACGCTTGCAGGGGCGGATGACGAAACTGCCGTAGAGCAGTGCTTCAGATGAGAGACTGATATGCTAAAGACAATTCCACTTTAAAACCAGTTCATCCAGGGTGTTGTTAAATTTCAATCTCAATTTTCCTATGCAAAAATTTCTGAAAGAGCTGCCTTCTTCCTTGTCAAGTGAAAAATACAGAGTTCTAGGGAAGGTGAGTCTCTCCCTGCACCTTTTTCTTTTCCTGAAAGAGCTTGCCACTTCAGAAGCTGCCTATTTATTATGATATTTATGATCCTATTCATTTGAAGTACATTTTGGGGAAGAATAACTGGTAGTTACATGCTTACACCTTAGGCAGGAAAGTAGAAATTAAAAAGACCCATCAAATTGAAACCTAAGGCAGATGTCTCACGCAAGCTGAGCTGGAGGGCAGGTACAGCTCTGCCTTAGTCACACTGTCGGCTAGAGCTGTGGTCGTGGAGTAGCAGTGACCCACTAACGACCTGACTGCCTCCAACTCTGCAGGCCCAGTGCATCCACAGCCACTGATAAGCTGCGAGAGCAGCTTACATAAAAAGCCTCGTGCTAGCCCAGCTACTTTCCCATGCCAGGGCAAGCGTGTCGGTGTTGGGCCATCTAAGCTGAAGTTGACAGCAAGATCACCTGTTAGTCTTCTCCACGAGATGTAAGTGTACTACTGGATGCTAGTTCTGGATTTTGGTTTATTTATTTTCTCAATGGAATCTACATAGAGCACAGATTACTGTAAAGAGTGACATCAGGTTTCAAATGCCAGCTTTCCCTGATCCACAAGGGGCTCTGTGCGCATGTGCGTGTGTGTGTGTGTGTGTGTGTGTGTGTGTGTGTGTGTGTATCCAAGCACATGTGCACAGCATGCATGTTGCTTATCCAAATGCTTGGGAGTTGATATGTTTCTGCTTTTTAATATTACTGGAACTTGAAATATCTGTATATATGCAATCTGTATCTTATGGATAAGTCCTAAATTTAAACAAAAAGTTCATTTATGTTTCATATGTACCTTAAGCAACCAGCTGGAAGGTAGTTTTATGCAGTAGTTTTGAAAATCTGTGCAGAAAATATTTTCCACTTGTGGCATCAGGGTGGCCCTCAATAACTGCTAGATTATGGAGCATTTCTGTTTATTTATTTATTTTTATGGCCTGCTCAGCCTGCCTTGAGGGCAGGGCTGGCACAGCATGTGGTGCCAGGGATCGAACCGCGGTCCCTACAGCCACCTAAGCTTTCCTAAGCAGGTACTTTAGACCACTGAGCCATCCTGCCAGGCCCCTATGGAGCATTTCTGATTGGGAATTTTTAGGTTAGAAATAAAAGCTCCACTTGTATAAATACACACAACTACATGAACTCTCATGTTACATTTAATATATTATATATTCGCTTTATATTGTATATGAGCTAGTGCACACATTAGCTCTTTAAAAGGTGAGAAGGCCACTGCTCATGATGGAAAGCATTTGAAAGAAACACTAGCGACAAACTGAATGAAAAAAGGGGCGGTACCTGGGAAGAAGCTCATGTTTGATTGTTTTCAGGTGCAGTAGTGAATTTTCCTCTTCTTCAAACTTAAAAATTTCTACTGTATTCTTGAACTCAGGGTGGTTTACAACAAAGAGATAAACTGTGTCATCTAAAGAATTGGAAGGACAGAGTTAATTTACAAGAGGTCATGAGCACAGGGCTGCTGCGCAGACGCTGACATTTAAATACCATGGACAAGGAAAGGCTGAATGGACAAGCTAACAGGTCATTCTCCCCAGTCCTGTCCATCATTGTCTGACTGGTGTTATTTCTAACTATCAGTCACTGACCTTTAAAAAAGAATGCTTCCCACTGTATATACAGAATTCATGCATAATCTGTTCATAGCTTAACTCGGAAATATAGCTTTTTTCAATAATGATTATAGGTTTGTGAAAAGGTTATGAAATCTACACAACACGCTGCTAGCTGAAGAGACAAGCGAACACACTGTACGAACAATAGAGCAATAATTCATGAGTTACTCTCCTATAGGCACGATCCAGGTCTACTTCCAAGCACTTGTCAGTCACTCCTTCCTTCTCAGCACTGCCATCTTGTCGGGTCTTACCACCGTCTATGAATGTGCTGATGCCATGTGGATTAAACGAAGCCAAATCAAACCCGCGGCTGATCCTTAATTCCAGTGCCCTGACCTTCTCTTCATTTAGATCCATCAATAGTATTCCTCCAGGCTTATCTGGTGCAAAGCTGTGGAGCCCTGGAAATTTAAGACCCTTCCCAAAACAGTAAAAAAAAAAAAAAAAAAAAAAA
>PVJA010026133.1:0-29952 GCA_004027025.1 Myocastor coypus | reverse complement strand
ATATATATATATATATATATATTTTGTCTTTTTGAGACAGGGTCTCACTGTGCAGTTCAGGCTGGCCTTGAGCTCACTTTTGTAGCCCAGCCTGGTCTCGAACTCACATCGATCCTCCTGCCTCAGCCTCCCAAGTGCTGGGATTACAGGCATGCACCACCATGCCCAGCTCTAATTGTTATATTATTCTTAGACATTCTTCAATAAAAACCAATCATTAACATTTTGAATTATTCATTACTTTTCCTTAGTATCAGTGAAGCTTTTGTCTATGAAACTCAGTTGACATTTCAGGGTTTTTTTTTTTTTTTTTTTTGTGGAACCAGGGTTTGAACTCACAACCTTGTACTTACCAGGCAGGCACTTGTGCCATAGAGCTATCTCCCTAGCCCCTCTCAGTTGACATTTCAATATGTTGTATAAATACACTCACAGAAGCTAGGGATCAACTACCTACTGATAAGTTGCTAAAAGAAACTTTTTGTTTGATTTTTAAAATTTAAGGTTTTTTTTTTTTTTTTGGTCTTTTTGAGACAGGGTCTCACTATGCAGTTCAGGTTGGCCTTAAGCTCACTTTTGTAGCCCAGGCTGGTCTCAAACTTGCACCGATCCTCCTGCCTCAGCCTCCCAAGTGCTGGGATTACAGGCGTGAGCCACCACACCTGCTCATTATTACTAGTTAATACTCATATTAAAGTCATTTTTTTTCTTTTTTTGAGACAGGGTCTTGCTATGCAGTTGAGGCTGGCCTTGAGCTCACTTTTGTAGCCCAGGCTAGTCTCGAACTCGCACCAATCCTCCTGTTAAAGTCATATTTTAAAACATTTTTTTTTCTCTTTGCGGAATCGGGGATTGAACTCAGGACCTTGCACTTGTGCCCCTGAGCTATCTTCCCAGCCCCAAAACTACATCTTTTTTATACAGTCATTGTTGAGGGGCATTTGGATCACATCCAAGCTTTGGCTACTACAAGACTATGCTGCTGTAAACCTGGGCTTACTTACATTGCTGTGTTACAGTACTTTTCACTCTTTTGGTAAGATACCAAGAAGATTAATAGATGGTTCAAATGAGACCTATAATCCTAGGTTTTGATGAATCTCTACACTGATTTCCACAGTGGTCACACAGGTCGATACTCTCAACAACCTTGGTGAAATAAATGTTCCTTTTTTCTGCATTACCCCACCATCATTTGTTGTTAATTGATTTCTTGGTTATAGTCATACTTGCTGGAGTGAGATGGAATCTGAGTATTGTTTTAATTTGCATCTCTCAAATGACCAGTGATGTTGAACATTTTTCATATATTTATTTGCCATTTGTAATTCTTTTGTGAAGTGTTTGTCTATTTCAAATGCCCTTTTTTGCATTGCTTTATGTTTTTTTTAAATTTTTTTAATGTGTAAACTTTATTTATGGCGGGCTCAGCCTGCCCTTGGGGGCAGGGTTGGCACAGCATGTGGTGCTGGGGATCGAACCGCGTTCCCTGCTGCTGCCTAAGCTTTCCTAAGCAGGCTCTTTAAACCACTGAGCCATCCCACCAGCCCCTGCATTGGTTTATGTTTTAAAGTTTGTATGGTTTTTTTTGTCTTTTTGAGACAGGGTCTCGCTATGCAGTTCAGGGTGGCCTTGCGCTCCCTTTTTTTGGGGGGGGGTGGGGACCAGGGTTCGAACTCACGACCTTGCACTTGCCCAGCAGGCACTTGTGCCTCGGAGCTATCTCCCCAGCCCCTGAGCTCCCTTTTGTAGCCCAGGCTGGTCTTGAACTCGCAGCGATCCTCCTGCCTCAGCCTCCCAAGTGCTGGGATTACAGGTGTGTGCCACCACGCCTGGCTAAAGTTTGTATGTTCTACACAGTAGTCCTTCATCTGAGAAGCAATTGGCTATTTTTTTTTTTTTTTCCACAGTGTGTTTCCTTTTGGCTCTGTTGGTGATTTCTTTTGCTGTTCAAAAGCTTTTTATTGAGATAGCAATCATTGATTCTTTGCAGTATCTCCTGTGCATTCAGGTTCATGAAGTCTTTGTCTACACCTGTGTTTTCAATCCATTTTGATTTTAATTTAGTGCATGGTGATAGACATGAGTCTAAGTTATAGTCTTTGGCATGTGACAACCACCTTTTCCAACACCATTTTTAAAAAAAGGTTATCCAGCCAGAGGTGGTGGCGCACGCCTGTAATCCCAACACTCAGGAGGCTGAGGCAGGAGGATCGATGCGAGTTCGAGACCAGCCTGGGCTACAAAAGTGAGCTCAAGGCCAGCCTGAATTGCATAGTGAGACCCTGTCTCAAAAAGACAAAAATAAATAAATAAATAAATAAATAAATAAATAAAAATAAAGAAAAGTTATCCAGTGAAGGTATTTGTCTCATTTGTCAAAGATAAGTTTGTAGTTGTTTCCAATTATTGTAATTTGTTTCATTGATCTGTTTTTTGCCAATATAATGCTATTTGCATCACAGTAGCTATGTATATAACTTATAGTCAGGGATCACGATGACCCCTGCCTGGCCTTTTTTGCCCAGAATTGCTTTTGCTACCATAGGTCTCTTAGGGCCCCAGATTGGCTTTTAGAATGTTTTCTCTAATTCTGTGAAGTATTCTAATGATATTTTCATTGGGGTTACATTAAATTTATAGCAATTTTGAGAGTATGGCCTTTTGCACTGTTGGTTCTTCCAATTCATGAGCAAGGGATATCTTCCCATTTTCTTTCTTTCTTTTTTTTTTTTTTTTTTTTTTGTGGGACCAAGGTTCGAACTCACGAACTTGCACTTGCCAGGTAGGCACTTGGGCCTCGGAGCTATCTACCCTCAGCCCCTTCTTTTTTAAATGTATTTAGTACAGGGTTTACAGGGTCTCACTACATAGATTGGACTCATTCTCATGTTGTCAGTCCCCCACACTGGGATTACAGGCACACCACTACACCTAGTCTCCATTGCTATCCCAGTGCACCCTGGGGCTGAGGCTGACACAATGTGCTGCAGATCAAACCTTGGTCCCCACATCTGCGTAAGCAGGCGCCTTAGTCTACTGAGCTGTCTGGCTGGCCCTTTTTCCCCCGTTTCCTGTTATCTCTTCAATCTCCTTTTTCAGAGTGCTGTAATTCTCAATATACTTTTTTTAAGTTCCTTTGTTAGATTGAGTCCTCTAAGTATTTTATTTTCTTCAGTCCTATTGTGAAAAATGTTTCCCTGATTCCTCTGTTGATTTGTGCACAGGAATGCTACTCATTTTTGAGTGGTAACTTTGTATCCAGCAATGCTACTAAATTTGGTTATTAAATCTAGAAACCTTTTGGTAAGACTTCTTTGGATCTTCTATATAGAGGGAGCATTATCATACCAGCAAATATAATTTAACTTCTGTTCTTTATTTTTTTAAAGAATACAAAATGATAAAAAGGACATTAGAGGGGCCAGGGAGATAGCTCCGTGGCACAAGTGCCTGCCTGGCAAGTGCAAGGTCGTGAGTTTGAACCCTGGTCCCACCAAAAAAAAAAAAAAAAAGGACATTAGAAAGGATATAAATTTCATTAAACAGTAACAGAAATTTTTAAATTTATTTATTTATTTATTTATTTATTTATTTATTTGTCTTTTTTGAGACAGGGTCTTGTTATGCAGTTCAGGCTGGCCTTGAGCTCACTTTTGGCCCAGGCTAGCCTGAACTCACACTGATCCTCCTGCCTCAGCCTCCCAAGTGCTGGGATTACGGGTATGTGCTACCACACCCAGCCCCCTTTTTATTACCTTTTTTTCCCCTTTCTACAAAGCTTTATTCCAGAGGGACTCAGTCCTTGGCAGCTGCCTTCCTCATGGCGGCCAGCATGTTGCTCAGCTCCTCACGCTTCCTCTTGCGCCGATGTACATCCCCACCCTTTTCTTGAACTTGAGAGTGCATTTGTTCTTGGAGACCTTGAGCAGCTCCATGGTGTGCCATGTAGGGGCAAAGCCACACACCTCCCAGATCATGTCCCGCACCAACTCGGTGTGTTTCGTGAAGTACCCTGATGGCAGCTGTGCCTCAGTTTGCTCACATTCTTAGTCACCTTGAGGTCCTTTTTGAGGCCCACAGGCATGGGATAGCAGAGGGCCATGGCTATTGTTCTTCAATGGTTGCCGTGGCAGAAGCTTTTTTAAACCAGGAATCAAACACATCTTTACCTTTATTGAGCAGGCACTGTGCCACTGAGCTCTATTTCTGGCCCTGTTTCTTTTATTTCTTTCTCTTGTCTTGTAAGAAATCAATGATCTGTCAGAAAAATTGATTAGATTTTTACCTACCAGTTTTTTTTTTTTTCTTTATTTAGAACAGTGTCTACAGGGTCTACAGGGTCCCACTACATAGATTAGATGCGTAGTGATCCTCTTGTTTTCAACCTTCGAAGCACTGGGATTACAGGCGCGCCACCGCTTCCAGTGCACCCTGGGGATGGGGCTGGTACAGCACTCCCAGGAATTAGACTTCTGTGCTCTGCCTAAGCAGCTGCCTTAGGCCACTGAGCTGTTGGGCTGTTATGGTGTGTGTATAGGTGCCCGCCCCCTCCAAAGCCTCATGCAGTCATGGGGCAGCTTCTGGAATTTGTAATTGATGATTGTGGGTGTGGATGTGGGTGTTGTACCTCTCCTGGGGCAGGTGATCTGTATTTCAGTGTAGGGATGGAAGAGAAGTTAGCTGCTTGATCTGCTGCTACTCTCTACCTTTGCTCTTGCTCTTAGCTGCCACCACAAAAGGTTTCCCTTTGCCATGTGCCTTGGAGCCAGCTGAATATGGACTGAAACCTCCAGTAACTATGAGCTAAATAGACCCTTTCTGCCCTCATTTTGAGTGTTGGGTTTTGTCCCAGCAATGAAAGAAGAGTAACTAAGACACTGGCTGGCCCTAGTTTTGTCATTTTTTTTTTTCTTGTTTCAGAACTTTTGTTTATTTATATTTATGGTCGGCTCAGCCTGCCCGGAGGGAAGGGCTGGCGCAGCACGCGGTGCTGGGGATTGAACTGTGGTCCCTGCAGCCGCTTGCAGGCACTTTACGCCACTGAGCCATCATGCTGGGCCCCTAGTTTTGTCATTTGTATGTTGATCTTTTAAATTCCTTAGACAAACCATGCTTTAGTGACAGTGTAGAAATGAGCTGAGATTAAAAAAAAAAAAAGAAAAAAGAAATGAACTGAGATTAACAAGAACCAGTGCTTCCATTCTGCTATTGCTTTTGTCAGTAAATTCTACCCTAGCATGAAGATTCCTGTATGAGCCATCCATGTCGATGTAGAATAAGTGACTGTTGAACAAGACATGAAGTAAATGCTTCGAGGACTCGGCCTCATTTCAGCTTTTCAAGAGTGGACTTGAGATGCTTCATGCTGCTGAGTAATTCATTCTGAGTTTTGGAAATTTGTGTCTGACTTAGGAGGCAGTGACCTTTGAGGATGTGGCTGTGATCTTCACCAGGGAGGAGTGGGCTTTGCTGGATCCTTCCCAAAAGAAGCTCTACAGAGATGTGATGTGGGAAACCTTCGGGAATGTGTCTGCTGTAGGTAAGGAATAACCTTGTCTCATTTATGAAATCAGAGGGCATTGGTTGTTGTGCATCAGTGCAGTTTCCATCTCTGTAAAATAGAGACATTTTAACTAATCTTCAGCCATGAACACATTGTAGAAGAAATCTGCTAATTGTTTATGTAGCCTAGTAATTCACTGTTACATTCCTGTTTCTACACTTCAGAAAGAAACCATGATAACAAGAAAATTGGGCATGAGTACAGACGCAGCAGGATTAACCTAAGGTAATTTAAAGTCCTATAAAATGTTCTCAAAGTGTCAAGATGTGAGTAGAATTATTAAAAGTAAAGCATGTAGCTATGTTAATATTTTTGGAGTCTCACAAAATTATTCCAGAGACATCCACATGATATCTGTAACCCAACAATTGAACACTCAAAATATTCCAGTGTGTGAAAGTTAGGGAGAACTAGCATTATACCACAAGAGACATGAAATGTATCAGAATAAGCAAATTATTTTCTATGTTAAAGTTGCAAACATGAGACGGGTGTGGTGGCACATGCCTGTAATTCTAGCACTTGGGAGGCTGAAGCAGGAGGATCATTGTGAGTTTGAGACCAGCCTGGGCTACAAAAATGAGCTCAATGCTAGCCTGAGCTGCATAGGGAAACCCTGTCTCAAAAAGACAAAAAAAAAAAGAAAAGAAAAGTTGCATTGTGTTTAGCAATAGCTGGAAGGCATAGCTGGAAGACAGCTTAGTGACATAAATTGCCTGACAAGTGCAAGATCCTAAGTTTGACCCCTAATACCACAAGGAGGGAAAAGAAAAGAGTGAAAGTATGCAGGAAGAAAATTTTATGTTTAGGCTGGGAGTCACATTTAGAATATCATAATTATATGTATGAGTAAGTACATTTTAAAGATCACTTTCATATGAAACAAGTAATGTAATGAATGCTATATATATATATATATATATATATATATATATGTATATGTATATATATATTTTGGGGGGGGGCTGGGGAGATAGCTCGGAGGCACAAGTGCCTGCTGGGCAAGTGCAAGGTCGTGAGTTCGAACCCTGGTCCCACCAAAAAAAAAAAAAAATATATATATATATATATATATATATATATATATATTAAGTTATTATGGCCAGCTCAGCCTGCCCTGGGAGTGGGGCTGAACCATGGTCCCTAGGGTTACCTAAGCTTTCCTAAGCAGGCACTTGAGACTGCTGAACCATCTTACCGGCTGAAGTGCTATATATTTTATCTTATTTATTTTTATTTATTTATTTATTTATTTATTTTTTCTTTTTGAGACAGGGTCTCGCTATGTAGTTCAGGCTGGCCTTGGGCTCACTTTTGTAGCCCAGGTTGGTCTCAAACTCACACCGATCCTCCTGCCTCAGCCTCCCGAGTGCTGGTATTACAGGCGTGTGCCACCACGCCCGTCTTTATCTTATTTATTTATTTATTTATTTGTCTTTTTGAGACAGGGTCTTGCTATGCAGTTGAGACTGGCCTTGAGCTCACTTTTGTAGCCCAGGCTGGTCTCGAACTTGCACGAATCCTCCTGCCTCAGCCTCCCGAGTACTGGGATTACAGGTGTGCACCACCACGCCTGGCTTAGTGCTATATGTTTTAAAAGGTGGTATATACACACTTTCAGTATTTGCAAATTGCTGACTCTGTGGAAGTATTCCAAGTCCAAATGAATGCCCTGTTATAATATTAGCTGTTTTTAAATAGTTGTCTAATTGGTCAATTCAGGTTTCAAAATAATAGAATATACCTTGTTGTATTGTTGGTTTTGATAATGTTTTAGTATATCAGCTCCGGAAATGCATGTATAGTTTCCATAAAAATATAAAAATACAGATTTTATTTTATCATGTCTATTTCTCCAGGGCACATTATACACAAAGTTAAGTAGCCCTTTTATGGTGATGCTCACACACTCATGTTTGTAGCAGCTATGATGTTGGAAAACCCTAGAAGTCTCCTCACAAATGTGTATATTAAGGAAATATTGGATAGTCTGGGTATGATGATGCATGCTTGCAATGCTAGCACTCTGGGAAACAGTTACTAACAAGAATCATTAATTCATGCTCAGCCCAGGTAACTTAAATGATTGATGCAGTTCTCTCCAAGTGAAAATATATAATCTAGTGAAATTATATAATCAACGGTAATTCTCTGGATTCAGTCTCCAGAACTGAAAACAATACAGCATGTTTATGAAATTGAATAGTATTTGATCTGAAAAAATAATAAAATGTTATTTGACAAAAACATAGATGGATATGATTAATTTTTTAAAAAAATGTATGTATTTGGTACAGGGTCTCACTACACAGCTCATAGTGATCATCCTGTCTTCAACCTCCCCTGTGCTGGGATAATGGGTGTGCACCGCCAGGCTCAGACTTGGTCCCCAGCTTAGCATGCCCCAGAGGCGGGGCCAGTGTGGAATGTGGGATCAGGGATCAAAACTTGGTACCTGTGCTTGCCAAAGCAGGTGCTTAGTCTGCTGAGCAATCTCACTGGCCCTATGTTATTAATATTAATATAATATTAATTAATTTTTTCTTAGAACTTTCATTTATTTATTTGGAACAGAGTATTGCTGTGCAGCCCAAGGCTGGCATGGCATGTGGTATTGGGGATTGAACCTGGGTCCTTGTGCTTGCCAGATAGGCACTTAGACCACTGAGCTGTCTCCCTAGCCTTATAATATTAATTTAAATAAGACACAGAACTTTAGTATTACATGTTATGTATTTTGTATGAAAAACCCAATATATAAAGAATAAAATAGGGAAGTAACAGAAAAGGGAAAGACAGAGAGACAGCAAGAAATAGGTCGAGATTTTTCATAGAGAAGGAGTTATAGAATCAAAGAAGAAAGTGTTATATATTGCAGACATGTCAGGTATAAACATCAAAATAAGTACTACTGTTTTGGTAAAAGCAGTTTTGAAGTCATCATCCAAAATGTACAGTAAAATCATGATCAGATATTCTTAGGGACATCACATCAACTCTCCGGGTTAATTATTAATAGAGACATTCAAATGTGATTTTCATATTTCTTTCTTTTACAGAAGTAAAAAGGTAGAAAAATGGCATCTATGTCAATCATGGTATCAATATGAAGAAATGTTTTTTTGGTCTCCAGATGGTAATGTGTACATAAAAGGAGTCGGTACGAACTTAGGTGAATTCCTTGCCTGTGGAAAGTCCCTGATGGGTTACTCATTAGCAAATGTGTCCATCAGAGCTAACACTGAACTTAAAGCTTGTGAGTATCAGGGATTTCCGGATAGACCATCTAACTGTAGCAAACATATGGAAATTTGTGCTGAATTACAGTCCTTTCAGAAGCATTCTAAAACAACTACTGGAGAGAAAGCCTGTAAGTATAAGAAGTGTGGAAAGTCCTATTCTGAGTACACTGAAAGAATGAAGAAAAAAGAGAAGTCCTTTGAGGATAAGCAAGACATGAAAGCCTTTAGTACACTAAACTGTGTTCAGACCCAAGAAAGAGCTCACAGCAGGATGGATACAGATGTATGTATGCAAAGTGGAAGAGGCTTTAATTCTCACTGTGATGTTCAGAAACGTGAAAGAGCTGACACTGGAGAGAAACACTCTGTGTGTAAGTGCAGTGAAAGATCCCAAACCAATAACTCTTCATTTTGGAACCTTGAAAGAGGAGAAACTGGGGAGAAGTGTTATGTATGCAAGCAATGTGGGAAAGCTTTTAGCAGACAGAGTGATTGTAAAAAAAGAGAAAGAACTCACACTGGGGTGAAATCCTATGTATGTAAGCAATGTGGGAAAGCTTTTCGCACAAAATTTAGTTGTGAAAATCATGAAAAATTTCATTCTGGGGAGAAACCTTATGTATGTAAACATTGTGGGAAAGCTTTTGTCACACAATTCAATTGTCAACTTCATGAAAGAGTTCACACTGGGGAGAAGCCCTATGTATGTGATCAATGTGGGAAACATTTTAGGAGACACATTCATTTTCAAGTACATGTAAGAACTCACACTGGGGAGAAACCCTATGTATGCAAGCATTGTGAGAAAGCATTCATCACAAAAGATAATTGTGAAAGACATGAAAAGACTCACACTGAAGGGAAGTATTATGTGTGTAAGCATTGTGGAAAAGCCTTTAGTACACAATTTATTTGTCAGAATCATGAAAGCATTCATAGTGGGGAAAAGCCCTATGTTTGTAAGCATTGTGGGAAAGCCTTCAGCACACAAATGAGTTGTCAAAATCATGAAAGAATTCACAGTAGGGAGAAATGCTATGAATGTAAACAATGTGGAAAAACCTTTAGCACGCAATCTAATTGTCAAAATCATGAAAGAATTCACACTGGGGAAAAACCCTATATATGTAAGAAATGTGGGAAATCATTTATTACACAGGGAATTTGTCAAGTACATGAAAAAACTCACACTGGAGAAAGACCTCATGTATGTAAGCAGTGTGGGAAACGATTTATCACACGTAGTAATTGTCAAATACATGAAAGAAATCACACTGGGGAGAAACCGTATGTGTGTAAACAATGTGGCAAATCTTTTACCACACATGGTAACTGTAAAAGACATGAAAGAATTCACACTGGGGAAAAGCCTTATGTTTGTACACAGTGTGGGAAAGCTTTTGGCACGTACAATCAACGTAAAACACATGAAAGGGTTCACTCTGGTGAGAAGCCCTATATATGTAAGCACTGTGGGAAAGCATTTAGTGCACACAGTCATCGTAAAATACATGAAAGAATTCATACTGGAGAGAAACCCTACGTATGTAAGCATTGTGGGAAAGCTTTCACTACACAAAGTTATTGTCAAATTCATGAAAGAATTCACACTGGGGAGAAACCCTATACATGTGATCACTGTGAGAAAGCTTTCTGCAGACGCAGTGATTTTCAAGTACACGCAAGAACTCACACTGGAGAGAAACCGTATGTGTGTAAGCACTGTGGGAAAGCATTCATCAGAAGAGATAGTTGTAAAAGTCATGAAAAAACTCATAAGGCAGAGAAACGCTATGCATGAAACTTACCTGATAAAGCTTTCCCCACTCAGAGTAGTTGTCAAAATCATGAAAGAACACAAAGTTTTTAGACAGTGTATCTAAAAGGATATGGAAAAGTTTATAACACATAGTAATTAGGAAATACCTGAGCATCTAAACTGAAAATAATTTTTTTTTTTTTTTTTGAGGGGCCACCAGAGGTTGAATTCAAAACTTTACACTTACCAGGCAGGCACTTATGCTTCAGAGCTATCTCTCTGGCCCTGAGTAATTGTATTTATATAATCACTGTTGGGTTGGATTCTTTACACTGTAGTGTCATTATATGAAAACCATCACATTGAACAATATATAACAAACACTGTAGCAGTCAACATGTAGCAGTCAAATTACCCTAAGCAATGTGTATAATTTAGTTATTGCAGTAACCATTGTAGACATTTGAAAAGCAAGAAATTGGTTGTGAACATGTAAGGTGCCCTGCATTAACTTGAAAGCACTCATAGTAGAGTGAACACTTTACTTCAGCAATGTAAAAATACTTCGGAATACACTGGTATGATTGATATTACATACATGAAAAAATTAAGCCGGGCGTGGTGGCTCACGCCTGTAATCCCAGCACTCGGGAGGCTGAGGCAGGAGGATTGGTGCGAGTTCGAGACCAGCCTGGGCTACAAAAGTGAGCTCAAGGCCAGCCTCAACTGCATAGCGAGACCCTGTCTCAAAAAGACAAAAAAAAAAAAAAAAAAAAAAATTCTTAGAGGACCAGAATCTGAACATAGGTGAGCAATATGGGTAATGTTTTATTTATCTCAATATATTCTGCTACATAAAATAATTCACATGGGAGCAAGGCCATATGTCTTTTAATTAAGTGTGAGAAATTACTGTTGCTCTGTTTGACTTGAAATACATTAAGAAACACCAAAGGAAATCTCAAGGCTGGGGATACAGCTCAGTGGCATAAGCTCCTGACTGGCAAGTGCAAAGTCCTGAGTTTGCTGAAAAAAAAAGAAAGAAAGAAAAAGGAAATCCCAGATAGATAAGGTGAGAAATCCGTGATTCCCATCTCAATACACAGAAACTTTCAATGAAATTTAGGATGAATAATCTCACAAAATGAGAGAAGTCTTTTTTTTTTTTTTTTTTTCTTATGTGATCTTGTATAGTGGAGAAACTTGAATCGATGTATATTTTATGGAAACATCTATGTGTAACTCTTAATGTTATTCATGTTACAAATAAAAGTACTATGATTGAATGAATAGAAGAGTTGTTATAAGTCTTCACTTGTCATTCATGTAACAATGAATATTGGATTAAATCCCTGTGAATGTATACTGTCAGTTATAGATTTAAAGCTTTCTGAACATTTCTCACATACTGAAAAGCCTATATAATTCAAATAAAAATTTAACATAGCTCAGCAGCCTGGCAAGCACAAGGACCTGGGTTTGATCCTTGGTACCACATGCCATGCCGCCCCCAGAACCCTGGGCTCACTGTACCTGCCACTGAGACTGGACATGGTGGTGCACACCTATAATCCCAGTTCTGGGGAGCCTGAGAATGGGAGGATCACTATGAGTCTGAGCCACAAAACGAGACCCTGTACCAAGTAAAGATTTAAACTGATTTAAATTTCTCCAGAAAAATATACAACCACTTGAAATAACTATAAATACATTAAACTCTTAAATTAGATCCTTAAATAAAAAAATTAAATTAGATCCTTAAATATATGTAAGTTTCCATTTGAAGATAAATGTGCTCACATAATTCTTCCGGGTTTTTGTAAGCAATAGTGTGGGAGTTTAATATTGTCTTATTTATTACTTATTTTACAGTAAATAAATAAGACAATATTGTATTCTATTGTTGGGGAGAGACCACATTTCCCTTCTGTAAGTCATTCTCACCCTCCCATAGTTAACCATAAAGCTACTGAAAAAAAGGCAATAAAAAAGGGAACAAACAGAACAGTTTAGGATGTTGGGTAAACATTAAACTGCTGTGACCAGCAGGTGGTATGGAGAACATGAACTTTGTAGTAGTGTGGCAATTTTGCAAACTTCCTTAGAATGTGGAAATGTGGTAGATATGGGTACCTGAAAAATATATAACCTGAAAGCAGAGTTCAAACTGCTCTGACATGTGGGTCTAGACTAGAGTCTAGGATGTCAGTCACAGGCTTCCTTGTTGCTTCACATGTAGTCTCTTGTGGAGGCTTACCTTGCTGTTATCTGCTACTACAAGTATTCCAATAGACACTATTTTCATAGGTTATTTTTTGTTACCTTTGTTTTTTGAATAATTGTGGTATAACTTTTGTTGTCATTTTTCCACTAATGTTTATTTAAAAGTTTGCTGTGTATTATCAGTTTTTCCTTTTTCCAAGTCTTTAATGACTTCATGCTATTGTAATGCATATATGAAGAACATCATATATGTGAACATCATATATATGTGTGTGTGTGTATAGGGTTTGGCTGTTTTTAAACAACTTTTCAGAACACGTAATTTTGTGTTTTCTCTATTTTTTTTCTTGTTTCAGAACTTTTGTTTGTTTATTCATTTTTATGGCCTGCTCAGCCTGCCCTGAGGGCAGGGCTGGCGCAGCGTGTGGTGCCGGGGATCCAAGCACGTCACTGCAGCCGCCCAAGCTTTCCTAAGCAGGAGCTTTAGATCACTAAGTCATCCTGCCCGGCCCGTTTTCCTTATTCTAAGAAGATACCTATATATCTTGACATAATTACAGACGAAAGTAAAAGCACTACAGTCTGAATATTCTTCAAGACAAATAATCATTTCTAATAAATTTCTACTTATAAACAAGCTTTCCCTTGTAATTAGCCAAGGTACTTTCCTCACTTGCTCAGAGATTATGGATGATTGTCTCACAACTACAAGATGTTATGGAGGAGATGTGATCTGCAGTGGAGTTAGAAAAAAAGAATCCCTCACTCCAGTTGAAATTAGAGTGATGTGTAAGATGTGGGAAGCTGCAAAAATTTAAAGCACCATCTAAATAAGGCTGTAACAGTGGAAGCAATAATGCAACGTCATATTTCCTTGAAATCCTCAAAAGGAGGCAAAAGCATTTGTTTTTGGATAAGTTCTTTGTTTAAGGATGCGTGAAAAGATTTCATTCACAAATAGTAATTCTGTTAATCATAGTGAAAGTCATCCTGTATTATAATCCTGCTTTCTTTTTGTCTCTATCAGTCACAAAGGTTTTCAAAGTTATATACATACTAATTTGTTTTATATTTTGCATTTTATTTATTTTTTTATATGTCAGCGTTGTAGTTTGCACTTCAAATTTTTTGTGTTTTAGAGTCAGTCATTTGAGTTTTCAATATTTGTTATGCAAAAATTTGCTCTGATATGTAAGTGCTTTGGGCTGCAAGCATGTATACAAAGTGAATTATGCTTGGGGCCTGGCAGGATGGCTCAGTGGTCTAAAGCACCTGCAGGTGGCTGCAAGGACTGCAGTTCAATCCCTGGCACCACATGCTGTGCCAGCCCTGCCCTCAGGGCAGGCTGAGCTGGCCATAAAAATAAATACACAAACAAAAGTTCTGAAACAAGAAAAAAACAAAATAAAATAAATTTTTTAAAAAAAGTGAATTATGCTTGCAAACCAGGATGTTCCTGATGTAATACTTAATTTTGCCTGCTTTTTGATATCAGGACTATTATATGTAAAGTTATAGTTTCACCATAGTAGTTTTCATTTTCGTGATCTATTGCCATGACTTATTTTTAGTGGTTATCTATTAGTCATCATAAAATTTATGCACGGTTGAGTCCCCCACTGCCTAAGAATTACCTCAAAAAAGATAATGAATTATAGTAATTAATCTTTTTAAAAAGTAGAAAGAGCCGGGCGTGGTGGCTCACGCCTGTAATCCCAGCACTCGGGAGGCTGAGGCAGGAGGATTGGAGTTCGAGACCAGCCTGAGCTACAAAAGTGAGCTCAAGGCCAGCCTCAACTGCATAGCGAGACCCTGTCTCAAAAAGACAAAAATAAATAAATAAATAAATAAATAAATAAATAAAAAATAAAAAAATAAAAAGTAGAAAGGATGGTTTGATTTGTCAGCAGAATAATTCCTATTCTTTAGGATAACACAGGACTGAGGAGGTAGCTCAGTGGCATAAGTGCCTGCCTGGCAAGTGCAAGGTCTTGAGTTTGATCTCCAGTACTGGAAAAAGGACCAACAACATGTACAGGAAGACCAAGAGTCAACAAATAAATACATATGAAACATAAAGATTGACTACAGGAAAAGAAAAAACTAACAAGGTGAACTCAGGACCTTGCACTTGCCAGGCAAGCACATATTCCACTGAGCTATCTCCCTGGCCCCCTCAGATGAACATCTAATATGTAGAATATGTAAAGAACCCAACTCCATAGAGATGTTATGTATTACATTGTGTACATTATGTACTGCAAGCATACAATAAAAAAAGGAATCAAGAGATGATGAGAGGGGCTGGGGTGATAGCTCAGTAGAATAAACACTTGCCTGGCAAGCACAAGAACCTGAGTTCAAGCCCCAGTTTCGCAAAAAAAAAAAAAAAAAAAAAAAAAAAAAAAAAAAAAAAAAAAAAAAAAAAAAAAAAAAAAAAAAAAAAAAAAAAAAAAAAAAAAAAAAAAAAAAGAGATGATGAGAAGGGAGAGGATATGAAAATGGAATTAAGATATTATATATGTACATGAATTAAT
Source organism: Myocastor coypus (assembly GCA_004027025.1). Classification (NCBI taxonomy): domain Eukaryota; kingdom Metazoa; phylum Chordata; class Mammalia; order Rodentia; family Myocastoridae; genus Myocastor; species Myocastor coypus. The sequence goes on along the minus strand of PVJA010026133.1, from coordinate 14,625 downwards.
TTTAAAATGCTGTCTATTCCTGTTGCCTATACATAAGCCTCATCCCAAATGACCATATCTGTTTCCCAAATCACCAACCTTATGAATTGTTGGGTGTTTTTTAAATATACAATTTTGTTCCTCTTCAATAGTGGTCTTGATTGAGACAACCCCTTTTCTTACTTGCGTGGTCCAGGTTGTTAAGGTTAGGATATTTTAGAGGTGGCTAGGAAGAAAAATTATAGATTTTTTTCTATCTTTTTTTGTCTTTTTGAGACAGGGTCTTGCTATGCAGTTGAGGCTGGCCTTGAGCTCACTTTTGTAGCCCAGGCTGGTCTCGAACTCACACCAATCCTCCTGCCTCAGCCTCCCGAGTGCTGGGATTACAGGCGTGAGCCACCATGCCCGGCTTCGTTATTTTTATTTTTTTTGTCTTTTTTTTTTTTTTTTTTTTTTTTTTTTTTTTTTTTTTTTTTTTTTTTTTTTAGATTTTTTTCTATAAGATCATACTTTCCCATATGGAAGTAGGTAGGCCAGATTATATTTTTATATAAATACTTTAGGCAGCATCACATAATATATATGCTTGAATGACAGGCTGAAAATCTAGGATTTAGGATCTTACTAAAGACATGTAACCTAATGTTTCTAAGTAACAATAGCTAGGGATGTAGCTCAGTGGCACAGCACCTGCCTGGGTAGCATGAGGCCCTGGGTTCGATTTCTGGTGCAAAAAAAGTTATATATACATGTAACAGCACTTCACAATGAATGCAATCATTACTGTATGTTGATGATCATGTACCAATAAAGATAAATTTAAACAGATGGAGTAAAAAAAACCCAAAAGACATTTATTAAACTTTTACTAAAGGCCTCTCATTCCTTCTGGCCTCTAATTTCTGACTCATGCTCTGGTTGAACCAATACATAATCTTTCTTTTATCTCCACATAATCTGACCACAGGGAAAGACTTTCTGCTGTGTATGTTCTGGTTTTGTCAGGCTCCACCCTCTCTTGCATGTTCTTTGCCCTCTCAGGTATTCCTCCCTGTGCAGGGAACACTTTATACATATCATCGATATGCCTGCAGACATTACATGGGAGTCTTTACCCCTCCTGCAGTATTTCTTTCATATAAAGTCCACTGCTATCAACATTTCAGTTTTTACAATGAGAGTCATAGCAATCATTGGGAGAGGCCACCTCACCCCTGCATAGCAAATGGCATGTTAGGGGAGGTGTTGCAGCTGATTGAGTTTCTCAGTCTATTAACAGGCAGCCCCTTTGGGAACATTTTCATCTGCTCCTGCTGATAAATGAACACCCCCTTTATGTTTCTCAGTGTTGTGAACTCTATTGTATAGCTTGGTTTAAAGTGTGTGGTACTAGCTAATAATTAAGATATAATTCTTTTTGTTGTGGCTGGGTATGGAACCCAGGAGTTAACTGCACGCATAGCAAGTGCTCCACCACCAAGTCACATTGCTAGTAAGGTTAAATTTTTCTTTGGGTTTGTGGAAATTAATCAAAATCTATCATGAGTTGGGACATACACACTTGAAAATTAGGTATTCACTGTCATTATAAAATAGTGGAGACTCGAGGGGCCAGGGAGATAGCTCCATGGCTCAGGTGCCTGCCTGAGTGCAAGGTCGAGAGTTCAAACTCTGCCTCCCCCCAAAAAAACCCCAAACAGAAATAGTGGAGACATAAAGAGATGTGTGGGTTTGAAATCCTGCATCATAGATATAAAGCTTGTGTCCACCAAATCTGCTGGAAGAAGGATGAGACCATAGACCACCACAGCACAGCCTTCCTAGCTCTACTCCACCCCTGAATCACAGGACTCACCATGATCCTTGCTCTTTCTTTCCCCACAGTTCCCACATTACCTATGAAATTTATCCTAAATACATATACAAAAGATATGCAGGGGTAATTCACGCTCTCTCTATTTAGGACAAGGTCTACAGGGTCTACAGGATCTACAGGACCATTCTACTAGATTCGACTCGTAGTGATTCTCCTGTTTTCAGCCTCTCAAGCTCCAGGTTTGAGGCGCGCACCACCACGCCCAGTCTCAACAGCTGTTTCGGTGTGCCCCGTGGGCGGGGCCCGCTGGTCAGGCAGGGCATGGAACTTGGGCCACTGCGCTCTGACTAAGCAGGCATTTTATTTAGCTGAGCTATCAGGCCGGCCTTCGCTACATATTTTCTTTTCTTTTTTTTATTTTTTTATTTTTTATTTATTTATTTATTTATTTTTTTTGAGACAGGGTCTCACTGTGCAGTTCAGGCTGGCTTTGAGCTCACTTTTGTAGCCCAGGCTGGTCTCGAACTCACAACGATCCTCCTGCCTCAGCCTCCCAAGTGCTGGGATTACAGGCGTGAGCCACCACGCCCGGCTTTCGCTACATATTTTCTGACAGAATGTGTTCAAAGATTAGTAGAGATGTGGAATTGGAATGAGATGAGATTTGGAATACAGAAACTAGAATATAGCACGTTGGGGAAGAAAGCAGAGGGTAGTGAATCCTCAGAATCCTGGAAGGACCTGAAGCGAGAATTGGAGCCCACAGAGAAAGTGAAGAGACAGACCTCAACAAAGAAAAAAAAGAGAATTTTCTCCCTGACTTGTAGCTTGTGGCACTAGGGTGGAGACTAGAATCTATACAGGCACAGTGAGGGCTGGTGACTTCGGAGGCCTCCAGGAAGAAATGAACCAGTGGAAAGGAGCAGTGAACATTGTGAATTACACAATGATTGGTATGGTGGGTGACCATTCATGCCCCCACTTGTGCTTGGCCTGGTGACATTTTAGGGAAGGGCCTAGGGAACAAGGCCCTCAGAGTAGCCAAGTGTTGGATTCATTCAGAGCTCTTAGTGCCTAGGTAAGACACAACTGCAGAAGGCATCCAGGATCAGGGAGCTGAGTACAGACTGGCAAGGGATATGCAGAGATGGCGCGATAATGTCAGTTATCCCTCCAAATGATTTCCTCTTAGCAACTCTTTCACATTATGAACAAATCAAGAGACATACAGAGTGCTGTAAGCTGAACAACTCAAGATCCAGCCACACAAGAGGTCAGCAGCAACCTGAACATCTATGGAGATGAAAGTATCACCTATTCCTATATCAGGCTTTCTAGGATCATCCAGCACAAATCTGGGCTCTATCTGCTTTTTTCTGTTAGTGATAGCAAAATCATGCACTCCACTGGACACTGCCACAAAGCTGTAGACCCTAGAAGACAACCACAGGCTTAAAAATCATGCGAAATCTTCTTCCTTTCTTTGTTTTTCTAGTTTTCCTTCTTCCTTTCTTTCCTTTTTTTTTTTTTTATTTGTATTTTAGTAAGGGTTTACAGGGCCTCACACTGTAGATCCGACTCATAGTAATCCGCCTGTGTTCAGCATCCTGAGAGCTGGGATTACAGGCAAGCACCACCACTCCCAGTCTCAATCACCATCTCAGCTAACCCCCCGGGGCGGGGCCAGCACAGTGCTGGGGACCTAATCCCAGCTATGTCTACCTAAGCAAGCACTTTTAATTCACAGAGCTATTTGGCCAGCACTCTTGATTTCTTTTTTTTTTATGCATGTGAATATTGTTAGTTTTGTTTGTTTAGTTCTTCTTTTAGGTTTTATTTTTCTCCTCCTGTTTGCTTCATCAGTTTCCCAAAGTTTGAGTAATTTTTGTTTGTGCTTTAGACTTGCTTTTATTTTTTATTTTTTTTAATTATTTTTTGTTTTGTTTTTGGTGGGACTAGGGTTCAAACTCACGACCTTGCACTTGCCAGGCAGGCACTTGTGCCATGGAGCTATCTCCCTGGCCCTAGACTTGCTTTTAATATCTCCCTGCATTTCCTCTATCCCTGTAAAGTTTTCTCCACTGAGGGAAAGATGGTTCTACTGATTTGTTTTAGATTTTGTGATATAACTGTAGATCTTGTACCTATTATTATTATTATTATTATTTTATTTTATTTTAGCAGAACCAGGGATTGAACTCAGGCCCTTGCATTTGCCAGGGAAGCACTTATTCCACTGAGCTATCCCCCAGCCCCTCTTGTACCTATTATTAAAGATGGCAAATTACTGGTAACCACACTTTATCATTTTCTAGATGGTGCTTGATGCTATTGTTATTATTGTTTTAGAAAAGGCGACATAATTGTGATCATTTGTTCTTTCTTGTATGCCAATACTGAGATTGTCTGGGAGTCCTAAGCAATATTATAGTCTAGCATTAAAGAACTGGATACTAGGCCCAATAGGCAACAACTTTTCATCACTAATAAACTGAAGAGGCAGGACCTTAGGACAAATTCACAAGTCAAGCCCCAGATATGCATAGAAGATATCTCTGAAAAGTAGTCATTTCACAGGTCTCAGTACTAGGAATAAAGCTAGTAAGCAACTTATTAGTACTAACTATAAGCAATTTATAAGCATCAATGCAGAAAAAATATTTTTAAATAGAAAAAGAGCAACACACAAATCCAGATGGCCATCTAGATTTCCTTTGGATGGCAAATCTAGGGGGCATTGAGGTGGAAGAAATCAAAAGTCACCCAGCTGAACTTTCTCAGTTGGTAGCAGTAGAAGTAATAAAAAAGATAAGTGAGTCTCTAGGAAAAAATCAAGACAGAAATAATTTCACAGATAACTAAAGACATAATGACAATAAAGAAGGACACTGTTAAGGGATCCAGAGTAGATACTGATTAATAGAGGAGCTTAGGAAAATCACAGAAACAATGAATGCCTAACATAGGAAAGAACTGGATTCCATGAAACAAATATACAAGCATTAAACATTCTATAGAAAATAGATACAGATAGATGAATCAATGTAAAGATATAATATCAGATCTAGAAAAAAAAACAGGTTGGAATTAGTGATCACCAAATGAAATGCTTCTTAAAAACAGCAAGGGACCATTAAAAGTTAACCCAACAACTGATAGATGATAAAGAGAAAAATAATGTAAGATTAATTAGAATCATTTAACCTAAAAAGAAATTCATAGACTGAAATCAGAAAGTGGAAAATAATATGCCCTGTGACATGAGCCTATAAAAAAAGCAGGGGTAGCTATGTATTTTCAAACTAGATTTCAAGATACACTAATCAGAAGATACAGAAATGTCACTACAAATTTAAGGGAATAAGACAAGAGGAAGATTATCTATCTATCTATCTATCTATCTATCTATCTATCTATCTATCTGTCTATCCATCTATCTATCATCTATCCATATCTACCTAATGCCAATTCACCAACTAAATAAAAACATGAACAGATATGAAAAATCAAATAAGTACTGATACAGTTATAATGATCTTGTAGTGGTTGATACCTTGTGTCAACTTGGCTTCCTGCTGGTGGGAACAGAGGGCTGGCCCTAGGATGCAGCCACCCGGCCCAGAGTGACTCAGCAGAAAGAGACCATAAAAAGGGCTGAAGAAGGGGTTGAACTGCCACTTCGTCGGAGAAGCTTCAGTCTTTGCGTTCAGCTTGGATTTCATCGTCTGGCTTGCAGCACGGACTCTTCAGCCTCCAGCTTGGATCTTTTGCCTTTGGTCGCAGACTCTTCAGACTCTTCAGTCTTCCTTCACAGACCCGTCAGCCAAGGGGTAGAGACTTGCACGGAGCACTGCAGAGCTTTAGACCTTGGGACTGAATTCTTCAGTCTGGGGTGTGCAGATGCCCTCTGCATGCTTCCTCATCTGACTCTGGCTGACCATTGTAAGCCAGTCTTACAATTCCTTATACATTGCATATTTTGTGTTAATATCCATTCCTTACATTATCTGTTCTGTTCCGCTAAGTAAAACTCTGACCAATACAGACCTCAATACCCTACTACCGCAAATAGATTGACTAGACAAAAAATCAAGAGATATTAGAGCTGAACCAAACATTTGAACAAATGGACTTAGTAGATATCTGCAGACCATTCCATCCTACAACACAATACACGTTATACTCAATCAGATGGAGAAATGACAATGAGTGAATGAAAGAATAAAAATGACCTGTGGTTTAAAAGATTTAATCCAACTTACATTTATAATGAGAAGTTTAACAAATGTGTTGCTTTTAGAAATAATGTTTAATATATATATATATCTTTGAGCCATACAATGAATGAAATCTTTTCACTTGTGGAAACATTGGTGGAATTGGAGGACATTATGTTAAGTGAAATGAGCCAGACTAAAAGACAAAGGCTATGTTGTTCTTACTCTTGTGAAAAACAAAAAATAGACATTACCAAAAAGTAAAGATTAGAATAGAAACCACAAGAGGCATGAGGGCAGAGAAGAGGTGGCAAGATAAGATAAAGTGTACCTTGACCCACTTAGAAGAGGGCAAGTAGTTCTGATATATATATTTATATATATATATATCTTTTTTCTCCAGAAAAGTGAGTATAATCTACAGCAATTTATACATTTCAACCATAAGAGTTTGAGATCCCTAGCACCTGAAATCAATGACAAAAATGATCATATTTTAGAAGATAAAAATACTACTTACACCAACTTGATTGTTACATATTGTGCATTAATTAGTGCTTGCAAGAACTCACAGGGCTGGGACAAGACTCCTCAAAAGACTGACATGCTGGATCAGATTTAACATAGAACACAGAAACATACAAGAGTAGCCAGCAATAGACACCCATGGAGTCAAGTTGGAAGAGTGAAAAAGATCTATCCTCACAACAAAGAACCAAAGGATCCAGCCAATGTCCTGGAGTCCATGGCAATGTCCTGTGTAACTGCATCAGGAAGCCAAAGGATCCATGATGGGAGCCTGAAGGATCTGCACTGGGAGGTCAAAGTGTTAGTGCTTACAGCTGGAAAGCCTCCATGAACAGGCCAAAAGACCAGTGCTGGAAGCTGAAGAATCTGCACCGAGAGGAGACACCACCCAGCATGAAGGTGAAGCCTGGAGCTCCTCCAAAGAGAACAGCAGCCATGCTTGGTGACAGCAAGGACTGGATCTGCTCTGAAAAGAATACCTTAAGTTCCTCGGAGGAAACTCAGCTTCAGTGAAGTACTTCCAAAGAAAAACAGCTGAAATCCTTCCTTCCCATTCTCCTTTTATAATACTCTGACAAGAATCCTCCTTAAAGTGAGTCTTCCAAGCCCAGGACTATGCTGACTCCATTGGGCGAGTGTTCCTCACTCAAGTCAGAAGCAGGTGAAGCAGGACCATCCTGTTAGGTACTTGTCATAGTTGGGGAAGGGAGATGAGATCCATCTGATTAAGGAACAGCCAACTGCAGTGCATGGTGCCTTTACTTAGAGTAAAGTTTCTGAAAGCAGGTATAGAAGATCTTCTGGATTCCTGCAGGATCTGGTTTCATTTCACCCTTTTATTTCCTAACTATATGAATTTGAGTCTTTTCATTTCTTTTTTAGTAAGGTTAGCTAAGGGTCTGTCAATTTTATTTAACCATTTGAAGATCCAATTCTTTGATCTACTGATTCTTTGTAGAGTTTTCTTAATTTCAATTGTATTAATTTTTCCTTCACACATGTTTTTTGTCTTTGTTCCCTTTGTGGAAGCTTCAGATTTGACAATGCTATGTTTATATGAGCTCATTCTATCTTCCTGATATGAGTGCTCACCACTATAAATTTCCCTCTCAAGACTGCTCTGATTGTGTCCCATAAATTCCACTCAGTTGTATATACATTATCAGTTAGTTTTGGATGCTGTTTAATTTCTCACTTAATTTAAAAAAATTTTTTTTTTTTTTTGTTTCAGAACCTTTGTTTGTTTATTCACTCATCTTTATGGCCGGCTCAGCTCACCCTGATGGCAGGGCTGGCGCAGCATGTGGTGCCGGGGATCGAACCTTGGTCTCTGAAGCCGCCCAAGCTTTCCCAAGCAGGCTCTTTAGACCCCTGAGCCATCCTGCCGGGCCCCTCTCACTTAATTTTATCTGTAGCCCATTTACTGTTAAGTAGGGCATTCTTTAATTTATATATTTATAAATTAAAAATTTTGTGGTTTCTTTTTCCATTGGTTTCCAGTTTCACTGCACTAACATCAGATAATATGCATAGGATAACTTTAATTCCATTGTGCTTACTTAAGCATGTCCTATGGGCTCGTGTGTGGTCTATTTTGCAGAATACTATATATGTTCCCATGTGCCTCTGAGAAAGATGAGTATTTGATATTGTGGGGTAAAACATGCTATAGATATCTATTTAGTCTATTTGTTGACAGATTCAGTTCAGTTATATTTCTTTGATTATTTTTTGTCTAGTTGATCTATTTGTGACAGTGGGGTGTGAAGGTTCCCCATTTCAACTGTGTTAGGGGTAATTGATTTTTCATGTCCATTAATTTATTATTTATTTTTTTGTGGGACCAGAGACATTAATATTTTATATAGTTGTGTGCTTCTGTATGTAATCCATATATATGTATATATATTTATGATTATTATCTTGCCTTCTTAGAGTATTCACTTAATAAGAATGTAATGACCTTCTTTATGATCTGTCTTGGCTTGAGGTTGACATTGTTTGCAAATAGAATAGCTACCCCTGCTGTTTCACGGGTTTCAGTCACATGGGATATTACTTTCCATCCTTGGACTTTCAGTCTATGCATTTCTTTCGGAGTTAATGTGTTTCTTGCATGCAGCACACTGACGTATCTTGCTTCTGATTCATTCTACCAGTCTTTTTTTTTTTTTTTTTTTTTTTTTTTTTTTTTTTTTTTTTTTTTTTTTTTTTTTTTTTTTTTTTTTTTTTGTGGTACCAGGGATAGAACTCAGGACCTTGCATTTACCAGACAAGGTCTTATTCCACTGAGCTATCTCTATCTCCTCGGCCATAATTCTTTTGATTGATGAATTGAAATAATTTATATTAGTGGTTATAATAGACCTGTGCTGACTTATCCTTGTTATGCTTTGTTTTGTTTTTATTTTTTAGACAAGGTTTCACTACATAGTCCAGGTTGGCCTGAAATTCACCTGGTAGTCCAGGTTGGCCTCACACTCATAGCAATCCTCCTCCCTCAGCCTCCCCAGTGCCTTGATTACAGGAGTGCTCCACCATGCCCAGTCTTTGTCATACTTTTATCCATTACTGGTTCTTTGTCTTTTCTTTCTGTTGCCTTTCTGGTGCTTCTTGTTATTAGTATTCTGGGACGTGCACATCCCATTATTATATGTCTCTAGAATATCTTTCAGGATATACTGTAGACCCCAAGGTATGACAGTCATGAATTTATTCAGTTGTTGTTTGTCATGAAAGCATCTTATTTCTCCCTAGAAAATGTCTGTTCTTCAGATATGTCTTCTACGTGTGAAAGATTCTTAGTGCTTGTGTCTGTCTCAAGGTCCTACCTTTCCAGTTTATTTAAGATGAGATGTTGCTATCTATCTGGCTAAGCACCCAGTCCTTTGGTACTGGACTATAGTTATGACCTGAGTTGTTCATACTATTTTTTCAATGTATTTGGTACTGGATTTCACTATGCAGCTTGCACTAGTAGTGATTCCCTTGTTTTCAGCCTTCCCAGCACTGGAACTATAGGTGTGTTCCACTATACCTGGACTCAGTGGCTTGCTCAGTGTGCCAGGAGGCAGGGCCTGCAAGGCATGTGGTGCCCAGTCCCTGCACTTGCCTAAGTGGGTGCTTAGTCAGCTGAGCTATCTCACCGACCCTGACAGCATTTTAACAGAAGGAAGGAAAACTAACTATAATAAATATAACATCTTGGCTATAGTATTACAATTAGAAATAATAATAGCATGAAGCATAGTGCAGAAACTAAGAAACTGTGGAAACTTCTCATTTGGTACTTTTAACCATAGAGTCAAAATCTACTGCTATAGGGGCTAGGGAGACAGCTCAATGGTCTAAAGTGCCTGCTTAGGCAATCTTAGGCAGGTGTAGGGGACCACAGTTTGATTCCCAGTGCCACATGCTGCACCAGCTCCACCCACAGGGTAGATTGAGCCAGCCAAAAAGAAGATCTACTAATATATAGCAAAACCCAAGCCGGGTGTGGTGGCTCATGCCTGTAATCCCAGCACTCGGGAGGCTGAGGCAGGAGGATTGGTGCGAGTTCGAGACCAGCCTGGGCTACAAAAGTGAGCTCAAGGCCAGCCTCAACTGCATAGCAAGACCCTGTCTCAAAAAGACAAAAAAAAAAAAAAAAAAAAAAAAAAAAAAAAAAAAAACAAAAAAAACCAACATAAGGGGCTGGGGAAACAGCTCAGGGGCACAAATGCCTGCCTGGCAAGTGCAAGGTCCTGAGTTTGCTTCCCAGTTCTGAAACAAAGAAAAAAAAAAACATAAATCAGGAATTTCTATGCAATGAAGTTCCCCTAGTAGAGTGATTTTACTGCATGCTGGAAAATTTAAGAAGTGTGGAGAACAAAAGAAAGACAAATGAAGAGAAATGTATGTGAAGTAAGGCTAGAGCACGAAGCCTGAGTACACAAGCTTTCGAAAACTGGAGAAGAGGGCAGGAGAGAAAGAGTAAAGGAGAAAGCAAAAGATGACTGAAGGGAATCAGAATGGTTAAGGACAATGTTGGCTTCTGTAAAGATCTATCATAAGATCAAGAGAGATAGCTGAGGAAAGAAAGACAATGATAGAACAAAAATATGTGTACAAACCTAAGAAAGAAAGAAAAAAAAAAAAACCTAAGAAAGAAAAGCAAAAACAAATAAGCAACAATAACAAATTACCCAACCAGACAGCAAAAGGGAAACAAGACACATATAGAAAAAAAGGTAAAATTCCTCTGGCACCCACTGTGGTATTGTTCTAGTGAGCACCCACCAATCTTGCAATAGGACTAGCGCTGGGGTGGAGGCAGGGCTGATCTTGGCCTATGTGGGTGTGGAGGCTGTGGCCAACAGCTCGCTATTTATTTATTTATTTATTTATTTATTTGTGATACTGGGGATTGAACTCAGATCAGCAGCTGTTTAGACAGCCAGCCCACATCTCCTTACCCCATCTCTGTGTTGCTCTGCCAGTTGCTGTGGTGTCCTCAGAAACAGCCTAGGGCAGCTCCCAGCCCTGGGTTCAGTTGGTCCCTCCTGGACCTTGGAGAGTCTGCTGTGCTCCACGTTGCTGGCTTCACTCACTCTCTGCCCTCCTTGTCCTGCACCAGGGGTCACAAGTCTGTCCCATGTTAGTTGTCACAAGGCAAGTTGGAGGGAATGCTGGCAGCCAGGACCAAGGGTGCTTGTGCCACTGGCCACAGCATGGGGGAGTGCTTGTTTCCCACTCCTCGTCCCCACACTGCTGGTGGCTGGTCATAGGGAGGGCTGACTTCCCACTCAAGGGTGTTGTGCTGCTGGTCACACTGGTGGGAAAGTGCTAATTTCCCACATCCTTGTTGCCATAGGATAATCCAAGTCCTTCTCTTGTGCTGGTGGTAGGACAGGAGGAGCTGTGTCGTTTCACTGCAACCCACAGTGCTGTGGCAAAACCCTTCACCATATCACTAGAGGTTCCAGCTAGCAGTTACAGTGCTCAACAGAGAAATGCAAAATGGAGGGGAAAAGAAAAGAAAAAAGAAAAGAAAGCAAACTGGCAGATCCTTGGGAGTGGAGCAGTCACCTCTGTGTGTGCTGGCAAATTCTGTTGCTGGGCTGCAGTGCCCTGTTTGCAGGAAACTGAAGAGGCATGGGGCCTTTTATTCTAGGACTATCCTGTGTGGGCTGAGTTTGCCACAATTTTGCAGTCTCCATTTGTGGGGGGAGGTTTCTGGAAATGGTGGTTCCTGCTCCCATCCCACCTGTTGTGAACCCACGAGCAACCCTGTGATCTGGTTCATCATTTTATAAAGACTTATGAAGGGGTACATTTCAGATTTACATGTGCTGAAGAACTAGCAGTAACCCAGATGCTCATTCATGGGAGAATGGGAGCAATAATTCTACAATATTATATTGCCTCAGCTCACATTATCGAAGTTTTATTTTCACATACCAGAAGGATACCTTTAATGCAGTTTACAATTTTCTATCTTCTCTCAGTTTTTCAGTGTGATGGATCCAGATATCTACCTTACACTGACGGCTGTCTAGTGACTTCTTTCCAGTGAAACACAAGAGACTCACTGTACTTGACTCACCCTGTTGACTGCCCACCCCACATGGACAGAACAGAAATGCTTCAGTGACAACTGTGAGTCATAGTATGACCCTTTGGAACTCACCCCTGCTTGCTCTACCCACCAATTACAACTTCAATGGGAAACCTGCTTGTATAACTCTTGACTTCAACAAAGGACTTGATCTATAAGTCTCTCTTCCACCCCCCATCCATTGGTTAAACACCCTGATATTTGTACTTTCCTCCAGCAACTATCAATATCTGTGTCCTCTCACAGACCTATAACCAATCAAGTTTTGTCGCACGCCGCCTCGCCAGCAAGGAGGACGCAACACATAGTTCTTCCTTCAGCGGTTTATTCAGGGCCCTTGCACAAGCTCGGTTGTCTTTCTTCTGCCCCGGCTGTCGTCCTTCTCCCCCGAGCACCCGCGGTCTTTCTTCCTTCTCCCTCTTTCTTACTTCTCTCCTCTCTCGTACTTCTCCCTCGAGCACCCGCGGGCTTCTAACTAAATACTCCCGAGCATCCAATCACGGTTATCTACGTGGCACTCAACGGTAGGTCCACATACGCGGAAGCAAGCCAAGGGTTTCAGCCTTGACCATATATAGTAATAAACAACGGGCGGAGAGCACTCACCCCTCGGGGGTGGAAGGCGGAAGCCGGCGCCATCTTTAGGGTACGGCAGTACACGGCTCTCCACAAAGTTTTAATTTTCAGGTGTTTCTGTTGTGTTATTTTTTTTTTCCTCATTCAATGAAAATACATAGAATTTATTTTCTTTCTCATTAAGGCTCCCTTGGAAAGTGACTATCTTGAATAAAGTGAACACAAGTAAGACAAGACCTGTACAGGCACACTACTTATACAAATAATTCTCCTGTGAGAGGGACAACCAGTCGTGGGTCAGATATTTGGGCCGTTTTGTGTGTGTGTGTGTGTGTGTGTGTGTGTGTGTTTATGGCCAGCTCAGCCTGCCCTGGGAGTGGGGCTAGCACAGCATGTAGTGCTGGGGTTCAAGCCCTGCTTTAGACTGCTGAGCTATCTTGCTGGCTCCAGGCCTGAGACTTTCAGTAAAGATAAAATAAATCACTATGAACATCTCCTTCCCCGCAGCATTCACAAGCCAGTGCTAGAATTTGTAGCCACCCAGGAAAGACAAATCTCAAGAAGAAATTGGAGAAACTAAAATAATGAATATGCAAAATACAGCAAAAACCACATTTTCTCAATGTGGATCAGAGACTTAATGCAAAAGCTATAATTAGGACTTCATAAAAGAAGACATCTTTTTTACTTTCACTTATTCATCAAAACATGAATCTTAAAATGTTGACAAACCATCATAAAAAATGTAAAGATTTTTCTCTAAATATACCTTAAAAGGTGAAAAAATAAGGAAAACAAGATTAGAAAGCTAGGTTACATATGCTGTTTCTTCTCTTCCTGAGATTTTAAATTTTCTTCTGAGAAAAATAATTTCACATAGTTAATTTTAATTATTTATTTTGTTTTATTTTTATGAGCAGAATATATTTTTTAGGGGAAAGAAAGCTCCTGTCCAAGAGAGGGACAGGAGGGAGGTCCCGAGTGGGTGTCCCTCCTTAATTACCTATTTTAGAGAAGGCAAATGAAAACATCAATGAGCACCCAGGTATATGTAATGATTTATTGACCACACATGGGAGATGAGAGACTGCAGAAGATGCAATTCTTTCATGCAAGGTGAGGCCTAAAACACACACATTTGTACAAAAATGGTTATGGCTTCAGGTGTTTGTCTTTATAACAACTGAACATAGCAATGCTAGGGAATGTTAATCTTTTTTGTTGTTGGTAACAGAAATCAAACTCACATCTTCACACTTGCCAGGAAGGTGCTGCGCCCCTGAACTATCCTTGGCTTTATCTTTATAATAGTCACAGTAAAAAGTAAGCACTCTAAATAGCAAATGGTTTCAATAGATAATATACTTATTTACAAGGTTTTAAATATTAATTTAGAATTATTAAGACATTACATAAGAACTTATTATGTATGGTGATATAACAATATTTTTAAATGTATATACTTAAATAAAACCCATCAAGATGCCTTTTCATAAATACTACAATATATATTCAAATGAATTAGTGGTTTATTCTTAAAATTTTTCCTAATATCCCATCAATATTTTATAAATAGTATGCAACTTGCTTACATAATGTATATTTTTGAAATGTGCATACAGAGAAAGAAAATGGCTCTTGATTATGCTTCAGCAGTACAGAATATGGCACTAATAAAGTTCTTGTCATCAATTTGCCAACTTTATAATGAAAGAAGAGAATAGAAAAACATTTAAAGAGAATCAAAACTCTCATTCTTATGTATGCATGTGTGACTATTACAACTGAATCATTAATCCAAAGAAGTCATGTAAAATACAGCCCTCCCCGCTACTCACTAATTGCTCATTCACATCACCATTAGAACACATGCTTTGTTTTACTTCAATATAGAAGAAAACAATTTAGTGTTA